>WIDE01000150.1:0-36212 GCA_015039315.1 Clavulina sp. PMI_390
TCGCCACTTTCATGTTAGCCACAATAGCATCCCTGGAGAGAAGTCTTTGGTACATCTTCCGGCGATTCAGTTTCATCACCACACAGTAACCTAGGTTGCCGTCGACATAAGCGTATCGTTTTCCTCTTGGTGTCCCTGGGCTACCCCTTGCATCAACATTCCTCAAAGTGCTATTTATAACCCTCTCTGACTCCAACCGCCTGTAAAGTCATCCGTTGCCACCATTTGTGGTTCCTTGCCGGAGTTGGACTCCATATTCATCAGGCGGTGTTGGGTTCATGGGTGGATGCGCTAATTCTGCTGGGAGGCGGAAGAGACACGGTGCCGAAGATTCGCGGAGG
The DNA here is from genome assembly GCA_015039315.1 of Clavulina sp. PMI_390. NCBI lineage: Eukaryota > Fungi > Basidiomycota > Agaricomycetes > Cantharellales > Hydnaceae > Clavulina > Clavulina sp. PMI_390. The sequence goes on from WIDE01000150.1 coordinate 342, forward strand.
GAGCGAACATGCTGGGTCGGTGCTGGTATGGGACGGGTTGCAGTGTTGTTAAGTTAGGGTTGGGATGGAGATCGGGAGGAAGAGGCAGAGGTAGAGGGATTGCATTTGAACAGTGGCAAAAGAGAAGCTCAATAGAGGATTACGAGAACATGGAGCTTCATCAACTAGCTGCGAGTGTGGAGGATGGTAGCGCAGCTGACGGGTTGTAGCGGTGATGTTGCCAGTAATCGTCTTATTGGCGCTGGTACTATATGTCTCGCAATCGCCGCGGCATCCAATGTACTGACGGCGGAAGAGGTGGGGGTAGCACAAGACACCTGCACCGGGTGAGGAATTCTCGCCAAACCATTTCTCAGGCTATTTTTCAACAGACCTTGACCTTCAGCTAAGGAGCTGTTGTGGGGAGGTTACAGAGCAGTTTGATACTGATATTCGATGAGTAGAGTATTGAGGGTGTATGTGAAAGGTGGGATCAAACGTTGGCCAAGCTCACCTTTTGTGAAACATGGGCTGGTTTGATTCTGGCATCCATCAACGGATACGCTTTGCTCCGCATTTCGGCGTCAAGGCTGTTCGGACCCAAGAAAAGGTAGACGCCGAGAGATCAGGGAAGAACCAGAGTAATCAATGGATCGGTGACAGAGCCTGTTTCAGATAACTTTCGGTAATTACCAACCAGCCTGCTCTGGAGCAGGAGCAGGAGTATTGAGAGGAGTCGTGAGGGCGGGAAGTACACATCCTGCTGTGGAGGTGAGGCTGGGTGTAGGGCAGAGAGAGGACAAATGAGATGATTTGAAATGCTGTCTTTTCGGGGAGTTGGTCCCAGTCACGAACGTTCTCTCGCTCAGGTTCGAGGGTGCGCGGACACGCTGGAAGGGCTCCAAATCTCGATATATAGCAGCGCTTTTGATCACGTATTGCTCCCAGTCCCCCGTCAAAATGTAGCGTGGGTCCTAGTCATAGGTCTAGCCAGAAGGAGCACACGAATGGTGCGTGTAGCAGTCGAGGAAGGAGACTTGAATATTCCCACGGCCTCACCACACATAGGCGCTGGCAGTTGATCAGAAGCATGAGTTCAGCCAGCCATCAAACGGATCCTATATCTGCTACTAGCAAATCTACTGGAATCATCCAAAGGCGTGCCGAAAGAAGTCCTCAGCCTCTCAACTGGGCTTCTATCTAACCAATCAGACGCGTTCACCCTCACGTTGACATCACTCGAGCAGCTCTCCTACATGACCAAGCACTGGAGCGTGGTCGTCTATCTCTCTTGCATTGCTTCCCCACCGCGCGACTCTCCCTTCGTCCTAGCTCGATTCTGATACCATCACCCACCGTCCTCGTCACCCTCCGTAGTCCGGATACTGGACTGCCCCCATCCAATGCTAGGAGATGCGAAGGGTCTTCGTCATTATCCTCAAAGCTCCTTCGCAAATACCACCATTCTTCTTTTTCAATCAGTTTTAGCCCAGTATGGCGCCATCCCGATCTGAAGTGAAAAGTAGATCTGTCACTTCACGGCTCTATATCTTGGCCACCTTTGAGTCCCGCTGACGGGGCGTTGGCGCAGCTTGCAGCCAACCCACGGCGCACATGTGCCCGCCAAAGCTCCTCCACTGTAGTCTGCGGGAATCATATGGGAGTCTATATCAGAGGGACTGACAATATGATCAACTCGTGTCCTCGGCTCCAAAAAGGAAGAAAAAAATGCCTTACGAGACTCCTCGATTCCGCCATGGTTGGATCGATTTCGGTTTCAGCGAATTAGCTATCTGGTTGGACAACTAAGGCTCGTAGAGATCGCTGCAATAGCGCGAAGCTTTTCCGCAATTGTGATGAGGGCAGTTATTAGCATAAGTATGAGCAGGGGGGCGCCAATGATTACAATGACCCTGCTTGCGTAGCGGAGTCGCTGCTTCCAGGGTGATATAATAGAGTTCATATTCGTGGCTGATGTGGTAGGGGAGGATGTGGAATGAGAAGGAGTATGTTGACGTAGGTGAGGTGTTCCCGTTCGAGGTTCCGAGCCTCGCAGTGACGGGCGTTCGGTTGGGCGTTTGGTTAGGCGTTTTTTGGGCTCCTTTTGCTCTACCGAATTGCTGGGCACTCGTTTGTACCGTTGCTCCGCTAATATCAGCGTGGACAGTGGAGGCATCCATGTGTTTATGATTAATTTAGCGATCTTCGCAGTACGGCTAATATGCTGAGGATGTGTGCTCACTACTGTACCACTGACCTTCATTGGCATAGCCCGACATGATGTGAATACTCTTGATAGGAGAAGAGAAAGTATGGGATGTTTGGGGAAGGTGGGTGCGGAGGGGTCTAGAGGGATGGGAGGGTCTATGTGACAAGATGCTCCCTTATGTGCGGGGGTTTAGGGCCCTAGGCGACTCGAGGATCGAGTGAATAGAGTTTAAGGAGAATCTCTAAGATCAAAATCAATTCAATCATGCACCGCAACATCTCCAAGCATCTGCGGAGCGGTACCGACGGTTGAAATCTATTCGGACCGCATGGCTATGCGCTAACTCTAAACACAGCTGACAAATCGTCAAATGGTAAATACTAGATTGATTGAAAGGGTCTTCTTGGTCGATCCGGCATGCTATTACTTGAAGTTCTGTTTTATTCTGTTCCGAAACCCGTCGCTTGCCGCCCGCAGGCACTAAGTCCGCGTTGACCAAATTATCCTAAGCTTGATTGACAGCACTAGCATTAGTGCACCACTAGGGCTTGTAGTAGTCTTTGGTTCCAGCTACGTCATCAGACACAATCCTTACTTTCTAGCTATTCCTCAATTTGGTGAGTTTTGCCTGGTAGTATGCGCCTATCTACCTAATGTATTGTAAAGGAGGCGGCGCGATCTCATCTGGACGGAGCTGGGCCTAGTGTCTCGGATGCAGCTGTCTAGGTAGTGGATGCTTGAGCTGGGAGTGATTGTTGATATAGGCCTAATCCAGTTCTCCAACTACCCTCTCTATACCGTCGCTCCCACTTTCGTACAGTATCAATGCCGTCAAAAGCGCTGAGGAAAGTACATCTGGAAGGGCTCATTCCACGATCGGAACCTCCGCAAGCGCGACTTGAAGGAAGGCGAACCAAATTGTGTTCATTTAGCCAATTATGGAGCCTAGGGTGTAACAAGGAGTGAAACGGTACGTGGGATGAATATCTGGCCTCAGCCGAGCGAAATCCCGCATAACGTTGAGAAGTTCTTCCTCCCACATTGATTGCGATACTCTTCCTCGTAGGATAATGGGTCATTGTAGCTTGTTGACGATATAAATCAATATGGATATACAACATGGGGGGGGTATTAAGATCTTAGCCTTTGTACGAATATTTTATTGAAACGAAATGGAGAAATTGGTTGGGGTTCAGCCTAAGAGCTTATATGGTTATTGTGCCTTTTATGGTTGGAGATGATATAGGAACTCGTTTGCTATTGCCTCCTTGAGAGCGGTATTATTGCAGAATTGAGCTCGCCATTATTATGGGAAGGAATAGCCGGTGAGGAAGCGTTCGATGTCATGCGCAGGCATGTGGTAATTGGTGGTATAAATGAGCTATCATCCTGCGCTCGGACATTGTGATTGCCAATCGTGAGCCATGAGACTCATTGATGGTGTTGTGGTCATGCCTGTCCCTCTCCTCATCACGCGCTATACTGAACACCGTGTGCTCACTGGGACGTTAGTCAGAGCGCCTAACTTTCGAGCGAGTATGAGGAGGGTCATCGTCATCATAAATACGAGCATGACGATGATGGCGGCGACGATGCAAGCACGACGGAATTGTGATCTCCACACCAAGAGACATTCATTCGTTTCGGTGATAGATGCACACGGAGAAGACGACATGAATTCTTGGTGATCAGGACAGGGATGCTCGTGTTCCCCACAATGCAAGTTTGGCAGTGGCGTGCAATGTCCGGTCTCCATGTCATCAACTCTTCGAGCGCGTTTCACACGTTTGCGCTCTTTTCGATCTGCGTGGTGGATGGGGGATTTTTGATACTGTGGGGTCTCTGATAATGGGAGAAGCGCGTGCAAATGTACGCGTCAGCAGTGGGGTAAAAGGGGTAGAGTTAGTAGAGAAGCCAACTAGTATGATGGCTCGGGCGTAAGACGCACCATAGAGCCACGTTTGCGCAGGTGCTTGAGCTGACATGTTGTAAAAGCTCGTCGAGATCGTGAATCTCGACACCGGGTGCACAGAAGAAGAGCGTACGCGAGGGTGGAGAGGATGCGAAGATTTGATCGCAAAAAGAATGGGTGGTTGGATTCTGCGAGCCCATGAGAGCAGACAATAACTTATAGCATCGCTTGGCATGGGTAGTGAAGGACATCCTGGCCTCCACTTGAGTCAGAGGTGACGTTGACAGGCGGAGCATTTTAAATTTCTGCCTAGGAACTCCACGCAGCCCTGGCGGCGCAGTCGATAGTAATAGCGAAATCCGCGCCCGAGTCGGAAGCTACGGCTCCACACACTTATGAACCCTCAGTGATGGTAGAAGGAGCACCCGATCACATAGCAGCATTACGTCGCTCGTGGTTTGCCGGTTCAACCGCCCCAGACGTGGGCCCAGAAACACTGCTGAGTGCAGATGAAGTCATTGAGATGTTGAGAAGTCGGCTGATGGAGACGGAGGCTCAGACCGGCTTTTCGAAAGAGATCATAGATGATCACAGTGGTGCACGCGGGTACATGCCTAGTGGTCGAGACATAGCGGAACTTAGCTAGACCATGCAGTGAGGCGACCTCTGTGTTCGAAGGGTTTTGGTGATGAAAATCCAGTGTTCCCACGGTCACGCCCCCATTGACGCCTGTATTAGGTACCTTTCCGTTACACCGCCCTCCCGAGCTGGCTCGGATGCCTCGCAATAGCGAGAAGGTTCCACTCCTTTCTAGCACATTCTTTCTCTTTCTCTGTTGATCCTACGATTCTACTTCCACTTAGTATTAGCTCATATTGTCTCGGAGAGGCATAAACAGAACCGCTTGGTGACCTTGAGTCCCCAGCACTTCTTAACCCCCCTTCATCACATGTAATATCTAGTTGTTTTAATTGGAACTACAGTAGCAACAGTTACCTGTGGTTAGGGCTTAGAAGGCTAACCACTCTTCTGTCGGGTCTATCATAGTAGAGCTTAGAACGCCCGCCTCTCTTCTGCAAACTGTCACAGAAACTGAGCTTAACGATCGTAGCTGCACTGCCTCTCCTTTTCACTATATATAAGCCTTTCCATGACATTCCGAGCTGACCGGCTAGACTTATTGTGAGATGTTGAAAGCAGTTCTCCAGCTCACGCCACAATCACACATTAACCATCCGATCCTGTACCTAAAAATTGCCACCAGTTACTCTTGCACGGACATGGGTGGGGTGCTGGCCGCCGGGAGATGCCACCAAACCACAAACTTGCTGCGAACACCTCCTTATCTACTTCGCCTGGCCCTCCATCGCCTGATTTTCCGCTCTGCCCAGCTTGGATTTGGCGAGGCGAGCACCAGCCGTTGCCCCTTCCTAACTCGGGATGTCTGCTCACAGAACATCCCGCCTTGTCCGCTTCAGCTAAAAACAGTGCTAGGGGACTTCTCCATCGTCCTCAATACTTATCACCGACACCCCCTTCCCCACACAGATCGCATCTCCGTGTAGATCCATCACCACTGGGGATAATTGTGCAAAATTAGTATGGACCTTCATGCTGTAGCCCTAGTGGCCCTCAGCGCATCATTGACAAAGATGGTACGGGGGTCTTCATGCCGATGAATGGCCTAATGTGCGGGGCAGAGGCTCTTGGTGGGCCCAATAGGGAGGCTATGGGTGAGTCATAAATAAAGGATCAAATGGACCCCTCGAGTCTCGGTGAACCAAAAAGAAGTGGACAAAAAAAGAAGAAAAAAGGAAACAGCTCACGGATAATCCCATGCCCTTCATCGTAGTGGCGATATGATTATCCAGCTGAGCACCCGGGGCCCGCTATAAGGGCGGCAAGAGCGTGAAGCTTTTCCGTGACCATGAACAGGGTCACTATCAGAGCGAGGATGAAGATGAGCATGCTTATGACCCCTACCACGATGCCTGCACGGCGAATATGCGCCGTCCAAGTCGTAGAGGCGGTGTGTACATGTGTCGAATTAGACGAATTGGACGACTTCGATATAGGAAGGGGTGGAGGAAGTTGATGGTGGTGGTATGCTTGAGGTGCAGCTGCAGAACTTGACGAAGGCTGAGTGTGACGTCTGCTCCGTCTAAGCTCCTTTCGCTCTACGTCGAGGATGGGCCCCTTCTTGTATTGATGCTTATCTGTTAACGATGTAGATATCGGTACGAGCATGCGACATTGGTGAAGAAACAAGAATTCAGCCATTTACAACTGTTGGCTAGTATCTCGCTTATCCCGCAAAGGTGTGGCTTGCCATCATACGAGTGCTGCATGTTTGAGTTCGCCGACATGGTGGTCGCTGGTCAGAAGCCAGAGTAGAGGGGGAATGCGAGGTTTTGGGAGAGGCAGTGAGGGCACAAGAGCGAAGAGACAGTAAAGCTTTTATTTAGCAAGCGAGCCTTGGTCTTCTGCCCTCAGCCGTGCATTCGGCGGCACAGTTGGCGGGGAGCAGGCCACCACTCAGTTCACTGACGAACTGTCCTCGATCTAATTCATATCTAACGGCCCTGAGTGCTGGAGCAATGCAGCGGTTGAGATTGCATATTGTTATTACGGCGATGATCCTGTCGGGCCCGAGTGAGCGCGCAGCCATTGGCCCGGGCTTCGCCAGTAGTGCGAATCTTCAAATGCTCTCACTATTCGAAGATCGGACATTCATATCTATCAGTGCGCTGAGCCGGCGGCGTAGAACTGAGTAGTGTGCGATCCGATTCATAGTCATAGGATGAGGCTAAAGTAGCAAACGCCTCCTATACCTCAAACTCTATTGCTGTTTCGGAGGATGGGTATATCGCACACATCTCTGTTGAAAGGCAGCGGGTAGGAGCATGGGAGTACATGCAGAGAGGGCTAAAAAGCTATGATAATAATACCAAAAAAAAAACAAAACACGCGTGGAACGAAGCAAGCATCGAGGAGTCTTCATGCAGAAAGCACGAAAAAGTACTCTGGGCGGCGGGCGAGCCGCAGAAGCGGATCACGGTGCAGGAGTTAGGGACACCGCCTTGAGCGTGAGGCGGATACGGCGCGGCCGTTCGTTCCCTCGCCATCGATCCTTATAGGGAAGCTATGGAGGTGCGAGTGATTTGGAGGCTAGATTAAGGCACTAGAGTGGGAGAGGGACTGGTATCAGTGCAAAGCACCGCCATGGAAATTAATCGATGGTCGATGCCCTCTCGCCAGCTGACGTGAAAAATTGCACATATCGGAACTGCCCTCTGGCTAGCATTTGAAGTCGATTATCTGATCAGCAACAGATTAAAAGGTGGGCTTGCGGCAACTCCTATTACGATGCTATCGATCATCGTATCACATAACCCCGTGAATAAAATAGCAAAATCTTGCGACACACCACCGATATTCGGCGCAGACTTCCCACAGCCAGTGCTTTGTATTGGACCTTTGACTGATTCAAATGCAGCTCCTTCATCAGGTTAACTCTTTTAGCTGGGGAAGCCTCGATGAGAGTAGAAAAAAGGGGAGGCTGGAAATAGGTGGATCAATATACCCCCCGTAAGGCGAGCCGAGCGTAATAGGTGGAGCTTTCACATATCCACGGAACTGATACTCCCCGCACTCGCGCTCGCGCAGGTTGTCTTTGGTATCAGGCCTTTCCGATCTTCCCTGTTGCCACCACTCCGTCCTCTTTGTCGCTCCCCCAACTCCCAGGTGCCTCTACAGGGCATCTATGGAAGCTCTCTTCGCTCTTGAGCGCTGCTGCGCCTTTGGGCCGGCAATTAGATGTTCTCGTGCGTTCCTCGACCGAGATCGCATTTTCCTCGATCCATCTCGATGATGATGAGCTTATCCACGCAAACGTCGCCACATCTCCATCACATGCTCGTATTCGTCTCTCTTGAATATCGAAGCGGGAAAATACGTAGAGCAGTACGAGGGCGGGTTTAAAGTCTCCCCTCATCCACCACGATTGTGCCACGCAGAGTTCGTCGCGTCCATACTTGCACTCATTTCCATTATGCTGGACTACCACCTGAGTCTGCCAGTGTGGCATCGCATATTCGTAATTATCTTCCTTGCGCTCTCGATCACCATCGGGATCGACGCTGCTGGCGCTCGGGCCACGTTCGTTGTCGGAGGCCGAGAGGAGGGTGCCTAAGAGGCAGTGGACGTGGACGTGGTGATGGAGGTGCACGAGAAGGGCGAGGATACGGGTCGGGTAATGTAGTGGACCGAGCTAAGGAGTTCCTGAGCTAGTCGAGATTGAGGCTGAGAACCTGAGGGAGATTTAAATCCGGATGAGGGCGATAGCGACGAAGCTTGATCAGGATAATCCGAGGATGTGGAGTGGAGGACGTTCTGACAGCGAGCTGTGGTTTATGGGTGGTAGTGACGCAGCTGACTAGCCCTGGCTGTGTTCGGGGTTATAAAATAGCAGCCAGAAGTAATGGTGGCGCTGAGCTCGAGGCTGGGGCTGCTCGACGCGGGGTTATCAGGTGCCCAGGCAGGGCAGACGTAGTCGATAGTTTCTATCAGTGGGCGCGGCAGCCCGCCGATATGTCACACCAGCAGGCGGTGGGAGATATGAGAGCGTGAAGTATATGTGGCAGATGTTCCTAAGGACGGGCAGCACGTCCCGAAGGCTGATTCGTTCACTATGCGACGGGGAGGTGTTGTTGGTCATACTTCGATAAGAGGAGTAATTCGCATGGTGATGATGAGATACTCTTCGATCAGACGCCCATTCGAACAAACGAAGCCCAGTTTTAGTCTTGTTGCCAACGGCTGTGATAGATAGTTGAGGGTATAGCGGCACATGGACATCCATTCCGGGCGCTAATCTTAGCTAGGAGCTTCCACATAAATTCGGAGGAGCAAGGTGCACGATTATAGCGTAGTGAGTCTCGGGACCCCATAAGCGTAGAAGAGGAAGGGTCAAACGTACCTGTGCCCGTGTAGTAACGCGTGAGACTCTCGCGCTGGACTCGCGATAGCATTTGGGGAACAATCTAGCCGGTGTGAAAGAATAGGTCGAGAGAGCGCTTCTTGTTATCGCTAGAGCAGAGTATGAAACTTGTGGTTGAGGAGTCCTACTTTGGCGGCAGAGCCACAAGAGAGTCAAATGGTGAGAGCCAAACGAGAAGATCTGGGTGGAGGTCGGGAGGTGGCATCCGTGCTAGACAGGTGGACCGTGCATGCCACGCAAGACGTCCCACACCTGGTGCTGGGACGAGAGCGATGTGGATTTAGGGCTGCAAAGTTTAGTGGACAGAAAGTGGGGGGTATAAATTGTGGCGGGCTGGGCAGAGGGTACGAAGTCATTTGAAATGCTGGCGTCGGAAGAGTTGGCCTCGATCGAGAAGACTTCGTGGGTTCGAAGTTGTTCATCTAGACCCACGTGGGCCAGTGCATTAGTGTTTGACTGGTAAATGCAGTCTTGTTTATGGAGGCTAATAAACTCCCGCCCTGAAGCAGACAGCAGCATTTGGCGAGCAGTTCAAGGTGTCCCACCGTGATACAGGCACGCAGCATCGAGCGAAATAAAATCAAAAATTCCCACGGTAACACTACCACAGACGCTGGCGTTTCCCAGTGCAGACTGCAGCAGACTTGGCTCATCCTGTTTATCGCAGTTGCGCTGCCTCTATCCAGCAGAACCAGAGGCTCGAATCGCCCATTGTGATCACTTTAGTCGGTCCTTTGTCCGAAACAGCTCTTAGCGTTGCCCTTCGACCCTAAGTTAGTCAGTTGGTCGCATGGTTGTCCGTCATCATCTCTGGCCCTAAGACTGGTCGCACTCTTGCGATTCGGCTGCACCACGACCCACCAGCATCATTTTGCGTGTGCAGCGATCCTTTTTGTGCGGTTGCCCATCTATCACTCAGCTCTCCCTCGCACTCAGTCCCGCCCCTTTAAACCCATCGCAAGCTATTCTTACTTCGGAATTCAGGGTTTTTCCACGAGCTAACCACTCTCTAATAGTGTTATACTAAGCGATGCTACAAATTCTGCCCATTGACCTATAGGGTGATTCAATAAGCATTTTCCTCTTTCATGAGTTCATCCACCCCACAGCATCACTACCACTGGAGGCAGTGAGAGAGGTCTCTCCACGAGCCTTCATATAGCAGCCACAATCTCCACAAAAGAAGTTGACGAATAGGACAGTTAACTGTTTAAGAAATGAAGGACGGAGAGGAGTCTGTTTGTGAAGCATCAGTTCGCCTCATCTCTAAACCAGAAGAAAATAATACTAACAAAACACCCTGGCTTATCGGCGTCGTATAGCTCCCCACTCCAAACCCTTCTCATCGAGCCGAGCAGCTAATGCTCGTTGAAATTGAGGCGATAGCGCGAAGCTTTTCCGCAAGCATGATGAGGCCTGCTATCAGGATGAGAATGACCATGAACACGCTGACGATGGCCGTAACGATGATAAAGCGGCAAATATGCTGCTTCCAACGTAACGCGGCGGGATCTATCTTAACGGAGGATGCGGAAGGAGAAGCATCACGATGATATTGGCGAGGCATTTGAGGCTCCAAACTTCGTAGTGATGACTGTCGCGTGGAACGTTTCTTGTACCGAGGCTCTTTTTGCTCTGTGTGGTTGGCAAGCCCTCTCCTAGACTGTTGCTCCTCTGATCCCACAGTAGACAATAGTGGAGTTATTCCGTTTATGGGAGGATGAAAAAAGAGATTCAGTAGTCCATATACTGCGACTATTATGTTCAAGGTGTGCCTACTGACCAGTATCCCAGTTCTCCCCATAAGCCTTCGTCGACATGGCGCGACTGCTGACCGAGTGGAGCAGGATGGTTTAGGGTGTTTGAGGGAGGTGGGTTCTCAAAAGTGGAAGGGAGCGGGAGGCTTTTATGAGCCAGCCAGCTCGTTCCTCCTGTACCCTTTCGTCTTTCGTCCACTTCCGCATTTGGGGACAGATGACACCCCGTCTTGGCAACTCTATAGATCTACCGGAGAGAGTTTGTCAGTTGCCGCGGGATGGGGCTGGGTGGACGTGTTCCCACGTTGGGCACCGCATTGAATTCCATCGTATGTAATCAGTCTATCTAAGGCTAAGTGAAGCCGCCAGGAAGCCTAGTCTCAGCATCACAGCAGCAGGGTCTCCGCGAACAACCGTGTTCAAAACAGAATCAATCCGCGAAAACCCCCACAATTCATTGAAATATTTATAGCGGCTCAAGAGAATGCAATTAATTTTAGGTTGTTTTGTGTACACTGATGGTTGTAGAACGTCGTCAACAAGCGCAAAACATGGGCTATTCTCGCTTTGGCCATTGACGCTATTTTATCCTCCTTTCCCATCCACACCTCCGAGGCGAAGTCAAATCCCACCCATCGGTGCGTACACTCCGATGCACCGAGTTTCTCTTGCGGACGCGATTGAAAAAGCTCATCTGCACACATATTGCACTCCTGGTATCCTCCCCACTTACGCGGGCATAGATTCTCTCAGCTATCAGTTCTTTGACTCCGATCCTATCCCCTTCCACCACTCATATTTGGCTCCACTCGTCTCGCCACCGCCGCTATCGACGAGGTGTCCCTAAAGCGCAGCTATTGCAACTATCTCGGGCTGCAAGCACTACCACACTTCTGCATCGGCTGCTGGCATATTCCCGTGCGTCACCCGGCCCACCGCGTCCTCGATCTGCCCTACACCGCCTTGAGAACAACAAACTCACCCACGCGAAGCCCACCGCTTCATCCCGGTGCGGGATTTGTCCCATTTCCGAAACAAAATCTCATGATGAGGAGGGAGAAAGATGGCGTGGCTGGCGATCTGCCAAAGAGCCCTTAAGGGTACGCAATGTAGAAGATGTCGTTCGGATTTGACTTTAGCCCGAGGATGTAGAGTAGCGCATCATGAGGGATATCACAGAGTGGTATGCTTTATTCGATTCACACGTCTGGGTCTGCTGTGCTCGGAGCATTTACGGAGGCGGGCGACACAGGTTTTATGGAGAGCGGACTAGATGAGGCTCCAGTGGCCGTCCTAGATGCCGACGAAGAGGAGACAGGGGACAATTATCAGGACTGACGGCAATTGAACCTAGGGCACAAATAGGGCTCAGTGGTTGGAGTAACGAAGGGGCATAATAAAGAAGCACCAGCTAGCGGGTCATCTGTGGAATTGGGTCGATCGAAGACAATATGGAGAAGGTGTAAAGCATCCAGACCCGGGAACCTGGGAAAAAAATTCACTTCGCATATATCTTATCTCCACAAAGACACCACCAGGACTCATCCAGGCGCTCGAACTCTCTCTGGGACGACCAAACCCAGGCGGAACAATCGATCCCGATCCGTGTTTCGGCACAAGACCAATTTACACATCTTTTCCTATTATCCATCTCCTCGCCTGCGGGCAGATTCACTGGCGCCAGGCGATGGCGAGCTCAAGATCGGCGATGCGTTCGTATTTTGTGGGGATGGGCTTGTTACTAGACTAGCAGAGATGTTCAGCGGATATGACGAGTTGAAGAAGACTGACAAGATCTGCTGCAGAGATGCTACAGACAACTGAACCGGGCTGTGCCGGAAGGGACGTCTTACTTCGTGCAATATGTGTGAGGTTTCTAAACGGAGAGTGATGAGAACCAGGACATTCCCACGGTCACACACACTAGCGCTCGCCTCTCGCAAATGCACACCGCACACCCACACAGCTTCTGTCCTCCAACGATCTCTGAGCCCTCCCCTGCAATTCTGCGACCTATTGTTGTAAGGAGCGCCACAATCAGCTTCCACCTTGTACTACAATCACGCTTTAGACAACCAACACCATGTCTAACCATTATCACTAGCTAACATATCCTGAAAATCGATAAACCGCTTGTAACTTAGCAGATCGGCCAAAGACTAGATTCGACGTAAGGATCTAGTCGTCCGCTCCTCTTCGTTCGACTCTCCCTTCTGCCCAGCTTGGCTGTTCCTTTCTCGTACCATTCGGAATGTGCGCCCGCAGAACATCCTTCATGTGCGCCCTTGGAAGATGTTGCCAAGGATCTTGCCCATCATCTTTGGACTTCATCGCTAGGCCTTTTAACCTCGCAGCAGCCCCACCTCTGTGCGGTGCATCGACGGCAGAGATGGTCGTTGAAAATCGTGCGAGAGATCATGCCTCAGCCGCAATCTCTCCCACTGCCACCTCAAAAACAGCCTGTCGAGGCACCTTCATTCCGGACGATCTTGTAGGGCCCGATAGAGAGTTTATATGCCATCGACAGTCACATTAGCAGATCAGCTTTTCAAGTCTTGGCCAGGAAAGAAAGAAAAAAAAAAAAGAGAGAAAAAGCTCACAAAGATCTCCAGACTCTTCATCATAGCCATGATGCGCTATCCGGCTGAGCACCTGAGACTCTTCAACATTGCGGCGACAGCGCGAAGCTTTTCCGTCAGCATGATGAGAGTGACTATCAGGATAAGGATGAGCAGGAGCATGCCCATAATGGCAGCGACGACGCCGGCGCGGCGAAGATGTGTCTTCCAAGGCGGAACAGCGGTGTGTGTATGTGTGGGGGGTGGAGGTGAAGGGGATAAAGAAAGCCGAAGTTGGTGTTGGTGTGTTGGGTGCACAGAACTGGGTAGTGAGGATTGCCGCGTGGATCGTCGGGTACACCTAGGCTCCTTTCGCTCTGAATCGTCAGTTCGTACTTTCTTATCCTGCTGCCTCTCTGATAATGACGCAGATATTAGTACAGCCATGCATTATTGGTGATGAAAACAACAAGTTAACCGTCTGTATATATATTGACGAAGATGTATGACATGTTCCTCACCATTATTCCAACGCTGCGCGTACAAATGTGATGACATGATGTGGCTGCTCGTCAGAAGTGGAGAGAGATGTGAGGTATCGGAGGAAGATAGGGTATGAGAGGGAGAGAACGCGAGGCTTTTATATGGACACCCTTCGTCTCGGCCTCTCGCTGCTCCTTTCGGAGCTGGGCGCACTTGGTCCGGGGTCGATCGGCATCATACACTCAATTCAAATTTAGCGTTCCTCCATAAAAGCGGTGCAACGGTTGAAATTCACTCCAGTGACTGATCACAGCATGTTCGACCGACAGTACTCTGGGGGTCCCAGTACCACATGATCATCCTGGCATCCGACTGCTCCTGGGCGCAGCAGATATTGAGAATCCTCAAATTTCCTGCCACCCTATACAGAAATCGAGCCTTCGTACGTATTAAAGTGCTGAGTCAAATATGCATGACCTCGCTGGAGTGCAATATATACGGCACACATCTCTGTTGAAGGGGAGCGGAGAGGAGCGTGGAAGCACATGTAGGGAGAGCCCAAGAGCAATGATAATGATACCAGAAAATGCGACGTACACGTATAACAAAGCAGATATAGGGGGGTCTTGAGACGGAAGGATAAACGCATAGTCCAAGAAAGTGGGGGAACGGAAAATCTGGAGCAAGCTGCCAGGGAAATTTGGGAAGCGTGAAAGGGATACAGTTTTAGATGATCATTGAACGGTTTATTCACTTGCTATCGGGCCCTGGAGGGACGCCACCCAAGCGTGAGTCTTGTAGAGACTAGATGATGACAATACAAAACAGGGAAAATCGTCAGCGTCAATCGCAATAATCCAAATCATTACACGATCGGCCACACGCGAAAGTATCGACGCACCAGGACAACTCTCGAACCAGCTCCCTGAAGTCGATCCTCCGATCCGCAACAAAGTAGAACGTGAGCTTGCGGCGATCCCTGTTTTGGTGCCATTGAGTATGACACACAACCTTTCGCGAACACAGACGAAGAATAAGATGGGGCGGACCACTAATATTCGACGTCGACGACCTCCATCGGCAGTTTCTTCTGTCGGACCTTGGACTGACACAGCTGCAGCGCCTTCATCTCGTCAGCCTGCTTAGCTTGCAGAAGTCTGAGCGTAGGTGGAAAAGAAAGGAGACCTTTGGAAAATAATTTGAACGTGTCAGTCGCAAGGCGAGCGAGGTAGATAGGAGACACATTATTTCTACGCACCTCGTATCCTCCGCACTCGCTCGCGCATGGTACTCTTCGGCATCAACTCTTTCATCCCAACATTGCCTCCTACCACCGCGCCATCTTCTTCTCTACTCGCACCACCACCTCCACCACCACCATTGATGGGATGGCCTTGAAGCGCAGCTACCGCAGCTGCCTCGGCCTGCGAGCGCTGCCACGCCTCTACGTCTGCCGTCGAAATGTTCCCGTGCGTCACTCGGCCGAGATCGCGTCCTCGATCCGCCTCGACGATGACGAGCTCGCCTACACGAAGCTCACCGCGCCTGCCTGCTGCTGAATTCGTCTCCTTCTCCAAGGAAGTAGGGTCCAACGATGAGGACGAGGATGGCATAACGGGCGAGGCACCAAAGAACGCTTCGGGGTCCGCGGTATAAAAGATATCGTTTCACCCAGCTTTGAATTCCACGATGTCCAGCGGAGCGTTGCGAGGGACGGCATACAGCGGAGTACCTTTACCGAGCTGCAGATCAGGATCAGCTCCATTAGGAGCAGTGCCAGAAGCAGGCGACGACAGGCCAATAGAAGTCTGATTAAGGGGCGCTCGGGCGGCCGTGGCAGAGGTCGGGGACGAAGATACGGGGAACTGATTATTACTATTGGGCCCGGAGGCGCTCGGGCCTAGGAGCGAACGATGCGTCGATCAGTGTGAGTCATCCATTCAATGTGTGGGGAAGGAAACAAAAGCAAAGGAGCTGAGTGTGTAGATCATGAAGAAAAGCTCACCTCGCATATGCCCCATGATACCACCAGGGCTCATCCTAGCACTCGAACTTCCCCTCAGCTGCCCAAATCCAGGCGGTCCAATCGCACCTGGAACAACACCCTGTCCATTATCAACCCCTTCCAACTATGCCTCCCCCTCCCCCATATCCAGATCCACCAGCACTCAGTGGGCCCTTCTGCGCATACGCACCTGATCCAGGCGGAGGCAAGTTCAGGGGCAGGAGAGCGTTCGTCGGATGATGTACTGGGTTTTGCGGCGAGAGGCTGAGAGGCCACGAGGCGTATTCGCATTTGTACCCATCGCGTTCATAGGGTTGATGTAGCTGTAATTGTTGCACCGGTTCATATGAGGAGGTAGATCGTATCCTGAGAAAGCGGATCTTTGGAGTTGGTGGATGCTCGTCGAGCGATCGCGCGTTTGCATAGTCGGTGAAGGAGGTCGACGTTAGCCATTGAGATCTGAAGTAGGGGTTCTGTATCGCTCGCAGCTTGCTTCACGCAAGTCAGCACCAATAAATGCCGATAAGTATGTCCTCTTGAGGTTGTCTTGAGCGCGTCTGTCGCGCGGAACGTCGTACCCGTCGCGTTGAGCGCAGTGGTAACAGGCGACGAGATCCTCACGTTCATCCCCGTACCAAACCCGAAGCCATAGCCAGCTACTGGCCTACTTGACTAATACACTCAGACGCAGCACCACCATAGGCAGGTGCTGGAGCAGCATACTCAAAGCCCTCGTTCCCTGACGAATACGCCGATGTTGATACAGGCGTAGGATACACTCGCTCAGGTGACGACGACAAGCCATTGTCGACACCAGATCATTCGAGGCTACTCGACTCTCTTGACGAACTGCGCGCCGATTCAGAGAGCGAAGACACCCTAGCGCGTCCATCTGTACGTCGGCCTACGCAGATACCGAGCTCATGGCCAGGTGCATCGAGCGAGGATGCTGGAGGGTCCGCATTCCCTCCCCAGAGACGAACATGACGACGAGCCAACGCTCGGAGCTGCAAGCGGCGAGGGAATCGTGCCGCGCAACAGTGTCGACGACGATGCGGATGCCAGATCGTGCTGAGGCCCATAGGGATCATGCTGATACTGCGGATGCGGGGCATACGTAGAAAGGAAAGATGATGCTAAAGGGCCAGACGCACGTGAGACAAGGCGGAGTGAGATATCTTGATTGAACGAGTTGGGCGAGAGCATATGGAGTGAGCCCGCAAACTCATAATCGCTGAACATAGCTTTCCTTCACGTCCGCCGAACCCACTGTCTGAGCCAGCAGTGGGACTAGGAGGATCGCCAGACGAAGACGTGAAGCTGATGGAGATGGGGACGAAGAGCGCTAGTGCTGCCGTTGGTGGACAACGCCAACGGAGTGTCGATGCGAAGCTGTCCCACTCATACCTCCATTCAAATGATTGTACGCGTCAGGCAAGAAGCACTATACGCGTTGTACAGCTGATCATTGTTGCTCACGCAGGAAGAATGCTGGTTATCCAGGCCCCGTGCCTCCCAAATCCCTCCAGCAACTCCTCCGCCACCGCCCCCAGAAGCAGGCGACGACGGGTAGTATCCAGAGGCGTCGCTGTTCTGGCCCTGTTGTGAGACATCACGGCGGAACAGAGACACGTTGGAATGATCACGGGTTCTCGACAGGCAGATCGCGCTCTGCTGCAATTGAGCCAGCGCGATGCGGGATCGACCACCGATAGCGCTGGTGCTGAGCAGAGACGCACCATGAGCTAGCTTGCTGGGATCGGACTGAGTCTGCAAGCTCGGGCGCACGCGACCACAACCAGCATTACCACCAGGAAGACCGGTATCACCAAAATGCGCACCGCCAAAAATACCAATCAGACGGCCCTGTTCCTAGGCTGAGGATCTGCGGTCTACTACGCCTAAAGTCCGTTCTTACATCATCTTGCGCAAACTCCGCCGCGTCCATGCCGGTACTCATAGACACCATTCTTGCACTCCCACCCTCGTCCTGTTAGTGCGGCGTCGCATGATTGTACTCGTGCTCTTCGCGCTCTCGATCGGGATTTGCTGCTAGCACTTTCATCGCCGAACGCCAAAGGCAAACGATCAAAGAGACCATTTTTCGTCTGAGGCGCAGGTGGAGTGGACATGGTGCTGGATGTGTGCGAGGAGAGCGGACATGCTGGGCTGGTTGCTATTACGGAACGAGTTATGGTGTGGTTGGGTGAAAGAGGTGGGGGCTATGACAAATCTTTGGGTTGGGATGGGGAAGATGAAAAGGAAGATTGGTGTAGATAATGCGAGTATATCGAGGAGGAACGCTTTGGGAGCCGACTGCGGGGTAGGGATGATGGTGGCGCAGCTGACTCATCGTACGAGTGTTCGCCTTGTTGGTCACTTTGGCACCTAGTGCACTAGCGAGAGAAGTGGAGGTGGCGCAGGATATCATGGGTCCAGGGTAGGGCTGCTCGAGCTGGTCCTATTCGGGGTCCAAGCAGGGGCAGACGCGGCCGGTATTTTCTGCAAAAGGATAGTGCATTGTACTGCTGCGTCGCGGCTGGAGGTGGTGGGGATGAGGAACGTGACGTAGATGTAGCGACACCTCGCGGAGGTGAACTTGTAGCTTTGCGTCGCGAGGAGGTACCGTTGTTTGCATCATCATGAAGATATTGGGGATCGTATCGTGGTAATGAGATGAACCAAGATCAAGTGCTCGTTCACAGGGACGAAACACCATCGGTTTCTGGTTTTATTGCTGGCAGAAATGGTTGTGGATTGAGACTAGAGGAGGACCTAGACCTCTGTCTCGTGCGCTAAAATGATTGTCGAAGGGCCTCTTAGAGAGTCTAGAGAAGCAAAGGATGGTAGATTGAGTCTCGAGGTCGTAGAAGAGCACAAGAAACAGGTAAACGTACGTAAGCCTGTGCAGGAATGCATGAAAGTCATTCCTTGGGCCTGTAGCTTTTGATGTTGTCGTACTAGAGGATGGGGACCATCTCCTTTGGATGCGAGTATTGTGAGTCAACCCTTCCTGTTGTTGGTAGAGCAGAGCGCGCGACGGGAATACGAGGAGCCTGATGTCAGCGATACGGTCATGCAATTGTATCGTGGAGTAACAGGACGACGGTCGATCTAGGAGGAAAGGCGGAATGCTTGGGACGTCCTTCGCGCGATACACAATAATCGGCGATAGGCGATAGGATGGAGATTGAATATGGTGTCGAATGGACAAAAGCACGGGTTGATATTGTAGGAGAGGATGAGAAGCAAGGGGAGTCGGGCGAAGAATTTCGAATGCGGGCCAGGTCATGTGAGATGTTGATTGGGACAGTGCATGATCCCTAGAACGTTCGACCACCTCGGAGAGATGTTCACTTGGAACTACGCCAATAGGGATTAGGTCCTTGATTGATAGCCAGGACCTTGCTCATGAGAAGTCTCCATGTTTGAATGAAGAGCAGAGTACAGCTAGAAGCCTTGGCCCTGCCACACGCGACAAACACATGGCATCGAGCGAGAAACCAATCCGAATCGTTCCCACGGTCACGCCAACATTGACGCCCGCTTCTCTGTTCAAAATTTCACAACAACTGAGCCAATCAATTTATCTCCGGATCGTCCCAGTCCCCCGAAATGTTAGCAAGGCCTCTCTCGCAATTACTGCTCAGGGTATAAACCATGTTTATTCTGGAAATCTAGACCGAGCATCGGCTGTCTTGGCACTGCGTCTCGCTGACATGCTCTCTGAGATCTATTTCGTTTTCTACTAGGTAAGAATATTCCGTGAACGAGCAGGTACTGCTCCGCCGACCTTGCCACTATAAACTCGAAGTACAATATTAGCTTCTTCCACCTTAGATACCATGCACAGTTTTTCCGCACAGGCAGGGGTGGATCGGATAAAAAAACCCAGAACAATGACTATGAGAGCAAGAAAACGAATGCCATCATCACGTCTGGGGGAGGGAGGATGCGTGGTTGGAGAAAAGAACTAGATCCGGAACTGTTCGCGTCAAGGGATATTGAGAAGGCTGGATGGAATCGTGGGGTCGCTTCACTGATGAGAATCGATGAAACGAAACGTGCAGGATCTTGTTCAGCCGCTCAATGAACCTTCGCACTTGCGAAGCCCCATTAGTGGCAATCCGCTGTGCATGCGCTTGGTAGGTTTTTGGTTGACGGACCAGGCTGTTGGAAAGAGAGCAGGTTGGGTCCCTGATAGGACCTATTGCTTGAGATGACGAATTTGACGATCAAAAGGATGGCGATGAGCCGGAGAGATGTCAGAAGTACCACATTGAAACGATGTATCGCACGATTGTGGCGACGAAGAGTCGTGTTGGGGTATGGCATGAGGGGAGTAAAAGGGGATGAAGGGAACGAGGAGAAGAGTGATTGGAACTGAATGAAGGTGAAAAACGGCTCAAAAGAATTAGTGTTGATGATTTCATCATTTGATACTGTCGATCCTAGACGACGCGGAAGACGCCGCTGCCTCCAACGCTGCTTCATGGGCAACTCTTTCTGCTCGAGGTCGTCAACGGTTTTCTTGCGAGCAGCTGTGAGAATATAGACCATATTGAGCGATTGGGCGATACAGTGGAGGAGTAGCTCCGTAATCCGCGAGATGATGAATTGACAGAGCATACCTTGGTTGAGCCCATAGCTGGCCTGATGATAGAGTTCTGTCAACATCCTCCGCTCTAGGAGCACGCGCGCAATCCAATCGGGGATGTGAGATGCGGGGTGTTAGAGTGATGATAGGGAATCTCGCCAGCTATCCCTGGCCACAATCGATCCAGCTTTTTCAAAGATAGGGAGTGTCAATTGAGGGAAGGGGAGAAGCGTGACACAAACTGGTCACGTCCAAAGCGGTGTGAGACGGTGGTGAAGCTCCCCTCAACCTCGGCGCCTAGGATTGAAGCTAAGGGAATCTAGTGCACTTGACATTGCCGGTTCACAGTGTCCAGACATATATGATTGCCATCAAGTTTGCGTGTACTGGTGCGCCCGTAACTGCGGAAGCACTTCCCGCATCTCTCTAGGAGTTGGTGCAAATTACGAAGGTATCCACACCAAGGGGGATAATGGTAACGTTGGAGCCCGCTTGATGAGAATCATGAAATAAAGACACGTTTTCGAGACGCCGAACCATCAAGTAGATTGTGGGTGAGGTCACAGGCGATAGAAACTGCTCCTCCAAGTATCCCTGAGTTGAAATCCCATGTCAAGTATGCCTGGCGAGTGAAGCTGCATTAAAAATGGCCGCCCGCGACGTTTATAGGATTACGTTGGCGCCACCGAGCGTTTGCGGACAGTGGATTGGACTGGGCCGTATGCATGGGATAGATAATACTTGTCAAGTTTTAGTAGACTGAAAGTGCGAGGTTCAGATACCCAGATTCTTTCCAATTGGACGATCTCCGTGAGTTGGTGCGCCACTATAGACAAACGTGATGGCGGGTCGAGACTAAGGTGACTCATTTATGTCTTCGGGTGTGGTTGCTGGCAGGCCGTACAAATCGCAGAGATAAGAATGGAGATGACGGCAGCGTTGTTTTATCATTGTATCTTATGACGGAGTGAGTCTCGAGGTTGTCAAAGAATGAGAAAGCAAAACACGGAACGGGCCAATGTGCCTGAGTCGGTGCAGGAATACATCAAAGCTAGACCCATCAAATCACTGGCTCTTAGGGGGACGAGATATAATTTTTTTGAGTTATAAATAGCCGGAGTCCGCCCCCCTTGTTGTTACCAAAGCGGAGCGTACGGCCAGACCAGATGGTGAGGGGTGCAATGTCAGCGGTACAGCTATCCCTTTCAGGCACAGAAGAGAATTGCAAAAGTCAATCGCATGGGTAGCGAAAATGTCTGCAGGTTGAATCGGCGGATCATGATAGGACGCGAACGCATAAGAAGTGGAGCAGATGGTGGCGGGGTGGGAGGATGACATGCTACTGGGGAAAAGTTTGGAAGAACGGCAAATCTGGATTGAAGGTAATTAGCGTAGTCGGATTAGCTGAAATGCCCACCAACGTGTGTTAGCTCACAATTCTGGGACAATGACGCCCCTTTAGGAAATCTGAGATATTCATAGATGGCATGCCTAGAAAACAAACAGCGCTTGATAAAATGGTGGTAATGATGTTCGTGACAAGCCGGCAGTCTCCATACGTTTAAATGGAGCTCGTGCCCAGGCTAGCAGCTGACGATTCAGTATTGTTCTCTGACCTCGAAGCGAGATTTTGCGAGGACAGAAACAGCACGACGCACTAAAGAGTGCTTCCACCTCCATAAAATAGAGGACGTGGTTTTGTCCAACTCTGAACTTGGAATGCACAGCAGAGCGCCGTGAGGGATCTTGGGACGGATGTACCCCTGCTAAGGCACACACCCACATCGAGAGGCAGTGGATCGAAGCAAGCACAATGAAGGACGAATAAAGACCGCTCGCATAGTTGTCGTTAATGTTGGGACAGAAGGAAACGAGGGGACGATTGTTGGGTCTTGGAATAGTATAGGACGTATGCCTTCATCTGCAGCGATACACCGAAAGTGAGGGAAAACTATTTTTGCACTTGATGAATGCTCATCGAGTGGCGGCGCATTTGTGAACGCTCAGACGCCAGTGCTTGTGCGAAGTTCCTCACCAAGCACAGCGGGCGAAGACGTTTAGGGGTTCGTGCTCTCATCTATAGATGAGAATGATGACGAGCTAGCACATAACACTTCGAGCGAAGACGGACTTGATGGCGATGTAGATGCCGGATGAGTGAATGGGGCTGGCTACAGAGAGACGCTACCTAAAAGGACTTCACGGATGATGATACGGAGAGGATATGCATAGGAAAAGAAGATGTGGCTCAGGGATCGCCAGTTGCGAAGGGCTTAGCAGAGTGATACATTTTAGCTAGTCAGTTGAGCAACCCCTAGAGCTCGTCATAGTCACCGAACCGCCAATTCAGCCAACAGCAGGATTAGGTGCAGCACCGCGGAAGACGACGATGAAAGGCTAAAGCTGATCGAGATTTGGTCTGGAGAAGGCTGTTGCTGAACTGTAGTGGGAAGATACTGACGACGTGCCTCGCTGTACCGCTCGCGCCTCCATTTGTGACTCTACACACCTCTAATATTCCAAGAAGTCTGTTGGGCTGCACTATACGCGTAGTGAAGCCAATCACTGTATGTTGTTTGCATACCAAGAGAATTGTCTTTGCAGGAGCTGGCACGTTTCGCCGCTCGAACATGGATGAGCATCACCAGAAGTGGATGAAGATTGTGAATAGCATCAACCCGCCTAAATTCGAGGCCCTTTGAGAAATCGGGTTGTGTTGGTAATATGCTCGAGTGATTACGTTGCTGGGCGGCTCGCCCTGAGTCGTAGCAAGCACGATAGTCGCCGGCATGGCTCAGCGCGCCTGGGCGTGGGCTTCACGGCGAGGGGAGGAGCTGTGCGGCGGCGGCGCCGAAAATCGCAAAACTGAATGAAAATAATCGGGCGAGTTAGGGCGAGAGAAGTCCCGCGCGTGGAGGCTTGATGGGAGGTATGAGTAGGGAGTGTGGAGGAGGATATAAATTAATGATCGCGACCTTGGGAGAGGAGGGGGAAGACAGGGTCTCGGGCACAATAACGAAGCATGGAGTCGACCAGCGCCAAGAACGGGGTGAAACCATTCGCAACGTTGATTGGGGGATTTTATTTCCATTTTTATCTTTATTTTTGCTGTTGTTGGGGGGGTGGGGGAGGGGGGGGGAACGAGCGAGGCTGGTGCTCCCAGTGGGGCCGTCACAACCACCGAACACCAAGGTAACGTCGGACCAGGCGGACCGACCGCGGAAGATGATGCTATGATGAAGGGTTGAAGTTGACGGAGATACGGTGTGAAGGCATGTCTCATGTGGTACGAAATCTGTTGAGCTGGACTATACGCGTCATAAGCTAAGTGTTGCTTGCATACGAGAAGTGTTGAACATGCCATGCCTGGCACCTAGATCCCTCCAGAAGTAGATGGAGATTGTGAACAGTATAGATGGTGGTGTGAGTGCAAATTGTGGGGTGATGGTGACAGGATGTCCGAGTAAAGTTCGTTACACCATTTCCCCAGCAGCGGTGTCAAGAAGGGGTGGCCACTTTTCTACGTATGGATACGAATGATAAGTATATCTTTTTATCGCCTCTTGTGGGGAGGTGACTTGCTGGACAGACCTCAAACAATATTCGGTTCTAGAGGCGCTGAGGTAGCTGGGGGAACAGCGACGCAGCATGGACGGGCTTTGGGGGGAGGTCCCGAGTCCGCCGACTGAACGCAGGCGACCGAGACTCGGACGCCACAAAACGGTGGCTGATGCGTCACAGCGGCTGGGTCGGTGGTGATGGAATATGCGACGTGGACGCAGTAGACGTTCCCAAGGGGCTGAACGGGGGGCATCATGCGAGGCCGGCTCCGGGCTCTGTGCACGAGGTGCTGCTGTTCGCATAGTAATGGACGAATGTCTTGTCAGATGAGTGAAATCCCATGGGTTCTAGTCACATTGCCGATGGCGCGATAGGAGATCGGGACTAGAGTGGTGCATGGATGACGGTTCATAGTGGGGGCTTTTGCGGGGGTCAATGAGCGATCTGCCTTGGATAGAAGAACAGCCCAAACGAGCCGTTCCTGTTGTTTGCCGGAACTTGGCGCGCGGCTGGGGGAGGCGTAGAGGCGACAGATTCCCTGTCGGTAGCAGCCATGTCCGGTAACTGGCACGAAAACAAGCAAATGAGGTAAAGCGAAAACACGATACACGGCCGGCAAGGCAATACAGAAAGCTCCAACCCTGGAGGATTGACAGGAGGTTTGGCGGGGAGTGTCGAAGAGGATATATAGATTTAGGATCGCGAGGTTGGTGAACGAACTGGCAGGAGAGGGGAGGAGAGAATGATAAGGAAAATGGGGAGTTGTGGCTGGGCGGGCAACAAACGCAAAATGGAGTCGTTCACGGCGCTGGGCACTGAACAGCAACGCGCCACTGGTTTAGACATTGCATAATATTGTTTGTGAAATGCTAGAGACGTCCCCGTTTTGGGTTGGGAGTGCTCGCTGGTGGTTGCTGGCCATCCACCTCAGCCAAACACGTGACTTGTGCACCCAACACGCCATCTCCTATTCGAGCAACAAAAGCCCCTCATCGCAATGCTATGAACTCATCAGACCCAAGTCTTCCCCTCCAGCGAGCAGTATTTTGCTGTCGATCCCCGCGAGAAGTGCATCATCATGGTGCGACTCGGGTCCGATTACGCAATGTTCGACCGTCCAGACGCTGTAAGCGATGCAGTGAAAACCAATCGATTTATGTGATAGACGCGAGTACATGGAGATGCAAAAGAACGTCTTGTCTTCGACGATGCCAGCCCGCAAACAAGAGCTTCAAACCAGCCGCACTCCCAGCCAGACATCCGCCCACTGGCCCTCAACTTCTTTGCTGCGCCCGCTAACTCCTCTCTATCATCACTCTCATACCTTAAACTACTGTGTACCCCGAATTCACCAACTTCCACCTTCTTCAATCTGTTCGGCATATGACTCAGCGCATCCACGAGGTTTCCCTGACTGTTGCCAGTAAAATTCAAAACGACCAGCAAACAGGACTCAACATGATGTCCCAATCGCCTCATCCGTCTCGATTCCTTGTAGAATACTCTCCCCCGGGTTGTTCTACGCGTGCGCGAGCTGCCTGCAGCCCAGCGAAACCCCATCAATAAAAGCTCAACACACCACAACATGGTTTCATGGTTTCGGCCACCGGCAATCTTCATATTCGGGTGCAGTAAGATTCCCCATTCAGTACGATTTCCCATTCAGAAGATACAGTAACGGTGTAACAGTCACGCTATCATGATCCAAATATCGATATTCTGCATCGATAATTCTTGCAACGTCATAGCCAACGCTCGCTGTCTCATCTATCGAAAGGGTTGCTCATACGACTTCATGGAATTGCCAGCTCTTGCGTCCTGGCATGTTCTCCGGCTACCTTACAATGGCACCCATAAAATCCTCATTAGGATTGAGCTCCATGTCGGGGGAGGAATGCCAACGTCCAGCAAAATACAGGTGGTGGTGGCGGTGATTGGCAGCCCGAACGCTGTTCCAATCAAAATATAGTATCCAAATAGAATTATTCTATATGGCGCCCCCGGTACCTTGTACCCCCCTCGGGGCCGTTCGGTACCGAGACTGACCCTGCACGGCAGGGGTACCAAATTCGATCGGAGTACCCCCCCTCTCTGCTTGACGACGGGACTGATTACAGTTGCGGACAACCAAACACATCCAATTTTTTTTCTTCCTTCCAATCGTTTAGACAACGTCAAGGCCGTATTTAGATCACCAAAAAAATGCTATTGACATATAGATAGACATAAAAATCGGAGTTTTTGGGCGCGCCGAATTTTGGAGCCAAAAAAATCGAATTTTAGTCAGCCCTAATCAATAAGCAGGCCATGTGCCTCCGGCGAGAAGTGCAGGGAACAGCAATCGGAAGTATCCAAAAAAAAAAAAAACACGAAGATATGCAGGAGAAGCCTAAGCCGCTAGAGCTTTGATTGCCACCCGGGCTCGCTCTGAGACGGAGCGATGAGATCGCTGTTTCTTTACGGCCCACTCAGCTGCTTTCCCTGTGAGACCTTGGCGGTACGCAGAGGCCATTCGCCATGTTCGGTTGATGAAGCGACGAATTGTGTCCTTTGGACAGCTGTCAAGTGCCTCAAAGGCGGCGATCTTGGCGGCCTCGAAGTTTGGCTTCACAACCTGCCGATAACGATATTTTGAGTACCCCCAGTACTAGAAATAATGATGATACATTAGCGTCAGAGAATAAAGACAATTCTGGGCACATACCATCTCAATTGGGTTGAGATCGCAATGAAATTTTGGGAGAAACAGGCAAAGGTGGCCTGCCTTTGTGATGATCGACTCAAGCATTGAGACCTGATTCGCAAAATCGTCCTGCTGGCTGAGAATTCGGGCCATGCAGCAGCCCTGGCTGCTAATTGAGCAGACGGGCGAATATTTTCCGCGCACGCCTTTCACGTCAAATCCTCGCTCTGTAAGCACAGTTTCGAGCCCTTTTGCCTTCCCATCATCTGTAGTCATCCGCTGAACAGTCCCACGGCGTTCAACAGCAGGACAATCCAGTGGGAAGATGGTGTCGCGCTGCTTCCGTTGCTTCCCACCATCACTCTTGTTCATGTCAAATGCTTTCAGAGCGTCGTCGCCGAGAGCTGCGTGGTTAGACGAATGTTCAAAGATCCAAAGACCTTGACAATCAGGGTGAATTCTCTCAAAGAGGGAAATGCTGCGTGTAAGCTGGTTGCGCATCTGCTCGCCATCCCACCATCGATCACCATTTGCCCCTGGAAAAATAACTACCCGGGCTTCGTCAGTAATCTCCCCAGCATCGTTTCGCTCCACTAATCTCCCATCCTCCTCATTGATGAAGTCAGAGACATGGATCAAGCGCCCGCGGCCTTTCTTCTGAAGTGGCATGGAGCCTTTCTCTATCCTATCGGTATGTGCTAATGATTTCAGCATCAAGAACGAGTGTTAATATGACATTAACTGACCAAGCGCTTGTCCGAAAATCGTTCCCATGGAATGAACACTCGTCATGGAAATTGGCGATGATCTGTTTCTCTCCCTCTGCCAGCTTCGGAGGTGTTCGCACAAGGTCTGGCCCGTGATATTGAACCATTCGATCCTCGTATTTGTGCAGCAGGGGCAGGTAAGTATTGTTACGATAGTCAACAACATCCTCGCGCTCATGACCGTCATAGTAGATCCCTTTCCTCAAGACTGTGTTGACGTACCCTAGCTTGTTGAGCCATCGGCAAGCGGTTCTCTCACTGAGCTCTTTTGGAAGGATGATATCAAGGAAGGGGAGGATTTGGTGATTGAGAGCAGCCCGGAACTTTGCAGGAGTGATTGTCCCCGGCCTTTGGGAAGTGAGCCACTTCCTGCACTCACGCTTAACATTTGGGTCAGATAACTTTGATGTATTAGATCGAAACCCCCCGCGCATCTCAGGAGGAAGTTCCCCAAAGCATCGATAGTATTTTGCCATGGAGCGGATCCGACGAGCGAACCACTTCCCGCTCCCGTGATGTTCGACATCGGCAATAAGCTCGCTTGCTTCTATCGTCTTTCGACCTTTTACGCACAGGTTTGAAAAGCCATGCAAAAGCTGATACTGTCGGAGCTAAGGAGTCGATGATGAGTGAAGGTTTGCAGTTTAGTAAAATCGACATACCTCTGCAAATGGGATCTGTGGGGCTGATTTCTTCTTCTCTGCTTTCAGAAGTGCTGCTGTTTCGTCGCGAACCACCTCCCACGACTTCATCCCACTATCTTGATGTGCTTTCACTCGCTTTGCAGCATACATGAGCTCCTCGTATTCACTATCATAGTCATCCTCTGACATGTCTTCACCGCCGTCATCCCCTCCGCTTTGTGCATGACTGCGCTTGCTTGGATTGCGCCGCAAGGCTCGACCTATTTCGCTCAATTGCCCTGGAGTAAGAGAAGAGTGTGAGCAAGATCTTGATTTCCATCGTAAACTTGAGAACGCGCACCAGGAGTAGGGGCAAGAATGGGGTTACTCGGAGTGGCTGGCAAGGAAGGCTGTTCAATGGGCTCGATATGGCCCTCTGATTCGACTTGAACTTCATGCTCTGACTCGCTTTCAGAGATCACTACAGTTCCAGCTGTCGAAATTTCGCTGGGTGATGAATCTCTAGCTTGACTTTCGGACCTGAGTTAAATTCAAAGATGTATTGAGCGTGCTGGATCCTAGCAGTGCCTTGGTTGAAAGGGGACCAGATTTGGGAGCACTCACCATTTTGACCCAGCCCCAAATAATGTTGTCTGCCCTCGCATACGAGTCGAATATCGCTGCTGACTTCGCTTGGACATCCTGGAATGATCTGGGCCTGTATAGTATGATGATGGTCGGCCTCCGCTGGTGGAAAGTGAGTCAACTTGCGAGAACCTTATACTTGCATTCCACTCACGTTTTGGGTTGGGGTTTTTGTTTCTTCCGTGCTGGGAGCCACTCCGAGTCAACTTCGCGGCTCAGACGCTCCATTCTGGTCGCTTCTTCTTGAAACAGAGCTTCTTGTTTCTTGTTCCACACCAGGATATGCTCCTCGGCCAACCCTCGGCCGTCAAACTCGTCATCTGAGCACAAATCCGCAAGGTCGGTGCTCGCCATTGGCGATTCATCATCAGAATAGAGACTGCTAGCACTTTCATAGTCTTCGGCGGTCATTGGGAGCTATTGCGAGGTGCAGGCCGAAGGAAATTGTTTGAGCCTGCACCGTCGAGGGGGTAATTCCTTTTTGGGAAATTTGGTTCTGTTGATGTCACTCCGACACACCCAAAGCCATGGAGCTGAGGTGGAGATTGCTGGAACTGTTTTAGTATACTCTCTGTAACGTATTATCCGTCATCTTGGCAAAGTTTCAAGCCTGGGTGCTTAGTTTTTGTGGCGCGCCAAATTTTGGGGACACTTTTTTGGAAAATCGTCAAATGAAGACTATATTGACGCGGGAGCAAAATCAACCATGTAAATAGAGCTCATATACCAAAAACTAGGCAAAAATACGATGCTCAAAAAAAAGTTGATGTGTTTGGTTGTCCGCAACTGTACCATTTAGTATGACTGAATTTCAATACAGTCGAACAGTATTAGCTACACAATATACATAGAAGGAGTACGGGGACGAGAATGAAAATCAAGATCAGGGAAGATCCTTGGTCTGTCGGACTGCAGAAGACGAGGAAAAATAGAGATATATGTAAATACTCGGTGTAGGGATGAATCTGTGAGTATATCAGCGTTCAAATCACCGATTCAATGTCCAAATTGTGATAGAGCTTGGGGGTGATGCGGTGAATGGAGAGGAAAAAGGAAAAATTGAGTTTTGAGGAAGTACAAGAGCCGTTCACGGAATCAAGAGCAAACGTATCACCTGATCAATTATTAAGCTTCCGTTCTTGAATCATCGAAGAAATGAGGTGGAAAACAAGAAAAGAAAGTTCAGAGACACTGAGACAAACACAAACAAACAGGAGATTCAGCGTCCGAATGCTCCGCATGGTGAACAAAAAGGACAATGAGGAATAGAAAAATAGATCGATCCCATAGCAAAAGGCATACAAGATTGAGCTACCGTGAAGTGATGATGCGGAGGAAAGACATGTCTCGCTCAAGGATGAAGGATCATGCTTCCGGTCTGCTTCCGGAGCTGTTCCGATGCCGGACAAACACCCGGTTCAACCGACGGAAAGAAGCCCGTATATGTGTCCATTTGACAGTGGGCGAAAAAGAGAAAAATATGCAAAAGTCGGGCGAAAAGATACGGGTTTTAAATCGTATTGATTAAGTATTCAGTTGAGTTCCATCGAGATTGGTAACAGATGGGTTTGGATAGATGTATTGATGATCGAGACGTGACTGAGACTAGATTTTTCAGTACCTGACATTGCGCGCGCTACTTCCCGATTGGGACATTTCCTAATCTAGGCACTACTGATGACATCACTAGGGCGATTAGGTTGGTCATGATTTTCGTTGGCGGCCCCCACTTTTCGACCATAGCAACCACCGATCACGCCCGCGATCATGAAACATTTGACAACTATTTACATATAATCTACAATTTGGGGGGTACGAGGTACCCGGGGGGCGCCATATAGAATAATCCATCCAAATACTGCCCAAAATTGTAATAGAGTATGGCCTGAACAGGCCCTGAATCATCATAAGCAATATCGCTATGCACCCAGACACTGAACAACAGTGCAGCTCCCAAAAGATTTATAAGGCTTTAGGCTCCGCATCGTGCCGTAGTAGAGTTTGAGCGTGCAGTTTCCCACTCCGTAGTTCCCTAGCATGCAAAGTGGGTCCTCGCTCTTGCAATGTCTCACCACGTAGCTGTGGGAGCGTATGGCATCATCTGTTGAACCAAGACATGCGTCGATTGAAATTGTGTAGACTAAGTTGCCTGCTAGATGTGATCTAGTCTAATCATATTGACATCCTCGTAACAATGAAGCATACATTCTTAAAGTACAGTGTCGCCTGCATTTACGGCCTGCGTTGCTGAGGAGTTGGTGGTTACAGCCTCAATAGGACCTAGTCTCTGGTTGAGTAAAGACTGGGACCCCCGTGAATTGGCCACTATGAGTGTTTTACTGAATTTCTAGTTTAGCTCTGTAACCACGCGACCGGAGAGGCAGAAAGCCGCAAAGGTGGAGTTTGCAGCTGAAAACATACCTATAGGTAACCTGAACTGGCTCGAAGGCTCAAAAGGTTACCGCATGAAAAACGCTTTGTCGATTGCCTGTATTGAAAACTTAATGAGCGTTTATAGTACCATTGCAGGCTCTGTGTCACTAAGTCGCTGGTTTTGTCAGACAAGGGTATACTCCACAGTTGATCAAGGTCTTGATGCGAGGCCAGGTCAGTGAACAGTTAAGGAAGATGTCTCAGTATATTCAAGATAGAGCCAGTAGGTAACACGATCGTTTCTACTCTGTACAATATCTCTTGACTACTGGCCGATTGCCGAGCCCACCCATGATACCACCAGGACTCAGCCCCTTCAGCAACCAAACCCAGGGGGTCCAATCGCACCCGGCAGTCCGCCTCCTCCCTGTCCTCGCATACCACCCACACCAATACCATCATTATACCCTCCATTCCCAAGCCCTCCATATCCATGTGCCCCTGCGCTCAGCGGGCCCCTCTGCGCATACGTACCAGACCCAGGCGGCGGCAAGTTCAGCGGCGGAGGAGCATTCGTCGGATGATGTACGGAATATTGCGGGGAGAGATGACAGGTCCACGACGTGTATTCACCTTCGACATGCTCTCCATCATAGCGCTCATGCACCCATAGTTATTATATGCGTTCATCTGAGGAGGCAGACCGTGCCCCGCTGAGGAAGCGGATCCTTGGGCTTGGTGGATGATTGTAAAGCAACCGCGCGTTTGCATAGTCGGTGAAGGAGGCCGATGATGTTGGCCATCCATCTCAGAGGCAGAAAACCCGTATCGCTCGCGGCTTGCTTCACGAGAGTCGGCACTGACGAATGTCAGTGACGAGCTCGCCTGGGGTGCGCCTGTTGCGCGAAACGTCGCACCCCCCGCGTTCAGCGTCGTCGTAATAGGAGATGGGACCCTCGGGTTCATACCGATCCCGAACCCAAAGTCGTAGCCGGCCACTGCTCCACCTGGACTAGCATACCGTACGCAGCAGCGCTATATCCGGGGCAGGGGCAGTATTCGCAAGGCTCTCGTTCCCGTAAGGATACGCCGATGTCGAGGCAGGTGCAGCGTAAGCGTGCTCAGGTGACGACGAGCCATCATCAACACCAGATCCCTCAGACGACGACAGGTAGTATCCGGAGGCACCATCGTTCTAGCCGTGTTGTGGCTCACATTCGTCTGCGGCCGAGCTCGCGCGATACAAGAATCGGCCACCAACAGCACTTGCACTGAGCGGAGACGCACCATGAGCCAGCTTCCCAGGTCCGAACTGCGTCTGCAGCCTCGGGAGTACATGTCCACCAGAAGCGCGACCTCCAGGAAGACCAATATTATCAAACGGTGCAGCACCAACGTCCGAATGGGAGGTTCCTCCTCCTGGACCAAGGTTCCGTGGTCTGCTGCGCGCAAAGACTGTTCTGACACCACCATTTTGTGCAAAGTCCGCCGCATCCCTGCTCGCGCCCACACCCGTCATGCTCGCACTCCCACCTGAGTTTTGCCGGCGCTCTCGATCGGCATTCAGATTGACGCTGCTGGCAATCTTGTCGTCTTCGTCGTCGAATGCAGAGGGTAGACGACCTGAAAGACTATGGTCGTCTAGGGAGTGAGCGTGGTGCTGGAGGTGTGCGAGGGGGGCGGACATATTGGGTTGGGTGCTGTAATGAAACGAGATATGATGGGGCTGTTGGGAGTATTGGGATTGAGATCGTGGAGAGGTCGATGGCAGGTATTTCAGGGTCGTTCGGAGTGGGCCTGTTGGGGAGCCAACTAGGGGAAGACGCGGCTAATAAGTTTCTTGAAAGGACGGGGCAGGATGCTGTGGTATCGCGGCTGGAGGTTGTAGGGGTGGGGCATGTGGCGGGGGTGTAGCGGCACCTCGTGGGGGTCGGCTTATGGGTTTACTTAACGAGGTTGTGTCGTGATAGCAATACTACTCCGTGTGTTGATGATGAGACGAGCCCAGAGCAGATGCATAATCAAACGAACGAAACATCACCGATTCCGGACTTGTTGCGGGTGGTAATGGTTGTGGACTGAGACTAGTGTGGCGCCCAGACGCCAGTCCCGTATGCCGATATGATTCGAGGGAGGTTCATGGACTATGGACGAGGCAGGGAGAGAAAATGATGATGGATTGAGCCCTCCAAAGGTAATAGAAGAGAAGAGTATGGGGAACAAGAAGCGGGGCAACGTACCTGGGTCGGTGCGAGAGGAGCGCTGGACTCGTAGCACCAGAGGGCAAGGGGCCATCTCATCTGGATGAAGGAAGAGCTCAAATCGTAAAACAGAGCGCACAAGGTGGCGAGGAGTTTGATCCCAGCGGCGCAGTCATGCCATTATGTATCACAAAGCAAAAGGACAACAATCGATTGAGGGGGAAAGCGGGACAATCGAGTGCGCCTCCATGCTATGACAAATAAACATCTTTCCGTAGTTGGTGATGGTGCGAGAGAATGCACAATTGGTGTTGCTAAAGGTAAGTCGACACGAGGCAAGGGAGCACAAGTGTTCCCACGATCTTGCAAGCATAGGCGCTCGCTTGTTTCGTTCAACCAGTTGACTGCAACTGTTCACTTTTCCCTTTCCTTTGAGGCATTCTTTGATGTTCAACAAAGGGTACCGGTTCGATCCATTACGAGGAGTGTCATTTATTGACACTTGAGGTCGCTGCTGACGCTGCCCCACCACGGCCTCCCAGCAGCCACCCGTTTGCATACTGATCACACCACGATAATTGCGGACTTGACCATCATCATTGTTCTGCCGACACTGTAGTAGAACTAGCTACACGACCATCAAATATATTTACTGGATCGGTAGTCCTCGGAGGGTTCGGTCGTTAACATTGTCCAGCTCCCTCAATCGCCTCACCGTTCCCCCTCACTCTGCCGGCCCCCTACAGTACGCCCATGATACCGCCCTCTACCGCTCGGCGGTACCAAAACTCTTTCCAATCACCCTCACATATAATGTCCGTCCACCAATTGCCATCTCCGTCTAATCTCTCTGCGACCAATTGAGATCATGTTAGGAAAAACTTCCAACAGTCCAACGATGGCGTTAATAGGTGTTGTGAGTGTGTGAGCCGTCGTTGCAGTTTTCTGGAACGTCGGTCGGGCTACGGTTGAAACACGTTTGGCATCATCAGCCCAGGCCCAAGACAAGTAGGAAAGTACATACGGAATTGTCAAATTTTGCCAAGTGGCGACTCGATTTTCCTCCCTTTCAGTCGAGTGTCGGCTCGGTCGAGCAAATGAGGGTTGTTGGAGGCATGGGCCTAGCGGGGAGCCGTGGTGCGAGCATTGTGAGTGCGATGAGCATGAGTACAAGCACGACAGTAGTGGTTATGACGATGCCTGCTCGGCTCAGAAGATGTTTCCGAGGAGAGGTGAAAACGCTTCGACGAGCGGAGCCGGGGGATAGAGGAGTGGAGGAAGGATATTGGCGTTGATAGTAGGCTTGATGTGCCGAGGTCCGTTGTGGCGAGTGCCGCATGTAGCGTTTCCTACGCCTGGGTTCCTTGCGCTCTGTAGAGTCGGTAGGCGCTTTCTTATACTGTTGCTTCTCTACTACCGGCGTGGATAACAACACAGTTGTTGGGTTCATGACGAACGAAAAGAAAGAAGTGGTGAGCTTAGTGGTTTATCTACCGCAACTACATGCTCGAATGTGTGCTGACCAGTATACCATTGCTGCGTGTAAGTGTGGGCCGACATGGCGCGAGTGTTGGATAGGAGGGAGTGGGTAGGGATCAGACGTCTGGGGGAACCTGGGGGCTCAAGAGTGGAGGGGGCTACAAGGCTTTTATACACAAGCCATTAGTCGACCCGAGCACCAAGACGTCTTGGTGCTCGGGAGTTGCGTTTGCACGAAAGTGAGAGGCCACGGAGGAGGCAGTTCAGTCGTGATTAAGGAAAGTGTCGACGCGCAAGATTCAGCTAGTATTTCAGATGTGCCTCCCGCTCGTCGAGCGAGCGCCGTGGTTGAAAACCCAGATCTGTGTCTACTGAGGCCCCCTAGAATCAAAAGTACTGGTAATAGCGGTATCAACCCGTTCTCAAACTTGACAAAAATAACAAGATCCACAAATGATTCGTATTACGACGTAAGAAACGGTACATTATGTCTCAGTCAATATTTCGAGTCGAGTACCGCCTTGTAGGGCCGAGCAATACAATTCTCCATGGACCGTGAAGTAGAGGCACGAGGCAAAGCGGAAAGCGGAAATGGTGGGGCGATGCAACTAAATACGCCGTTAAAGTCCGCCATTCATTCAGCAGTAGACAAGATACTCTGCTAGGAGCCTAGGAATATGCGTAAAGAGCCCAATAACTACGACAATAGCATCGAGGAATGAAACACACACACTATGACGAGGTAAATACGAAGTTGGCTAGTACCAAAGGATAAAACTACCCTCCAGACGAGGAGCAAACGGAAAAGCAGAGCGCCGAGCCGAAGGTTCGGCGTACAGCTTCAAACCAATAGGTGAGGGGGTGAAAAGGATGCGGCTCGAGATTACCACTCATGGTCATTCGCTCGCAGTTAGTCCCTGAGTAGAAACCCTCCAGAGATTAGTCTTGTAGAGAGTGGATAACGACACCCTAACGACGCAACAATGAAAATCGCTCCCCGGGTGCCACGCTTATCCCCTGGCACAACGAAAATCGTGATT
>WIDE01000150.1:36981-60853 GCA_015039315.1 Clavulina sp. PMI_390
GTAGTTGTGGAGGCGGAGGACTGAACCCCGATCGAGTAATAATTAGGGGCGTTGGTGTACCCGTTGCAGATGCTAGGGAAGAAGACGCAGGAGAGATCGCTAGACACGCTCGTACTTGGAGTACGGTTCAAGAATAATGCCAGAGTAATAAGAACATATCTCTTAAAGCTAAGAATAGAAAGGGGGGAGAGAAAAAGAAACAAAGAGCCAGGCGCGCGCGATTCGTTCAAGCTGAATATATTCAAGAGGACACAACAGAGGCGTCTCATCTCGAACATAGCTCATCTCACGAGTGGAATCGTCATGTCTCATCCCAATATTCGATCTCCCCTCGAAAGGCCGGACCTAGGCAGGCCGGTCGCCCATGGCCCCTGGCCCCTACCCTCGTAAGCCACTAACACCATCATAGCCTTCACTTCCGACCGCCTAGCTTCCTCCATACGCGAACACACTGACGCCGCCAGGCCCGGCGCTAAGTGTGACGACCCCCATCGATACGCACGCTGCTGAGCCATGCGGTGGTGCGTTGGCGAGGTGATGCACCGGGTTCTAGGGGGAGGGATTGATAGGTCTAGCCAAAGGCGGTGGATGTGGAGTTGGAGGTGCTCGAAGAGAGCAGGGCATGCTGGGCCTCGTGTTGGTATGGAATGAGCCGCGATGTTTTTGAGCGAGTTGGGAGTGGGATTGAGAGAGGGAGGAAGAGGGGGGGGGATGGAAGCGTTGGATGTAGCCGATGGCAAAAGGGAAATTGGGTGTAAGTATTCCGAGTACATGGAGCTCCGGCGCCCAGCTGCGGGATGTGGACGGTGGTGGCGGGCGTAGCTGGTAGTTCGTCACCGTGGTGGTACCAACGATCTTAAGATTGGTACGGACACTCCCCGCAAGTCTCGCGATCGCCGCAGCAGCTAGTGTAGTGGTGACGAACTAGCGGGGTGGCACCAAATATCCGGTGCAAGGTCAGGGGAATGCATTATTTCTGGCCAAACCAGTCCTTAGTGCTATTTTTCGAAATGCCTCAGCACCACAGCAAGCGAGTTGCTGTGGGGAGGACGGGTAGTGGTTCAGTACTCAGGCACAATGAGTAAGTCAACGAGGGAGTTTGCATAGAGTGGAATAACGCGCTCAAGAAGTTCACCGTGCCTGAAACATTGGATAGTTCGACCCTGGTTCCTCAACCAACATGCTTCGCCCCTAATGGCGTGCGATTCGAGGAAAGGTAGACACCTGAAGACGGCGGGGAGGTCAGAGTGATCAATAGATTGGGGACAGAGGATTCTCCCTCAGACAAGATCTGGCAATTAACAGCTAGCCGTATCGAGAGGAGCCTTGAGGCCTGGGCCTCCTGTAGAGGTGAAGCTGGGCGTAGGGTATGGTAAAGCCAATTTGATGATTTGAAATTCTGACGGGAAAGGTTGATCTGTTCATGTACGGACGAGTTATAAGAGCCCTAGATCTCGACATGTGGCACCGCTTTTGCTCAGGCATTGTTAATAATCTCCCAGGCAAAGCGTATCATATGCCCCAGTGAGGGGTCGGGCCAGCATGAGTGCGCGAATGGTGACTTCGAACATTCCCACGGTCGCGCCGCCATGGGCGCTCGGTTCTTTGCATCCAGGGTATCGCGCTTGCACTGCCTCTCGCGAGCTGATCTTGAGTCTCGGCTCCCTACTTGACATCGCTTTACTCGATCTGTTGTCTGAAACAGTCGTCAGCTTTGCACTTCAACAACAAATCGGCCAGCCAGTGATTGCTCGCTATCATCACCCAAAATCCTCTCACTATGAGCACTCTTGCGACTCGGCTGTTCCACCACGAATCAGCATATCGCACAGATTCACTGATCCATTTTGCCTGAATTTTCTCCAAAAAGGCTCTCGCTTTCACTCATAGTCATCAATCGCTATTTTTTTAATGGATTGGGATGCTGTCCCAGCGAAGACTCTCTCTCTCTCTTCAGATTAAGAAAACAATACTAAAGATTCGGCCAATCACCCTCGACTCAAATAATAAAAATTGCCTCCCTACTTTCATCAACCCACCGCGCAGACTCGTTGCGGCCGGGGAGGATGAAAGACAATACATCTGTAAGCCGCCACACCTTGGCCATAATATCCCTGAACGAGTTCCGTAAAATGGAATAGATATCATGTCTAACAGTCCAGCGTCCCGTGAACTCTATGCGCGAGGGGGCAGTATCATGAGCTGGTGTGCTCATCTTGGTAAAAAGGAAGGAAAGAAAGTCACTCGCTACTCACTAATTTACTTCGATCTTCCTTTCGGCCAATTACTTATCCGGCCTGGCAGCCCGTGACCGCTGAAATCGCGGCGAAACCATGAAGCTTTCCCATAAGTACGATGAGGATCAGAATGCATAGGAGCATAATTACGCCGACCATCGCGACTACAATACCGACACGGTGAGATTGCTGCTTGTGCGAGGCCGCAAGAGGTGGGTAGCTATTTGCAGAGGGTGCGTAGAAGGGAGTGGATGTAGTGGGAGGAGGATGTTGATGTTGGCGTTGTTGGTGTACTTGAGGTCCCAAACTTCGCAGTGGCGAGCGTCGCGCGGAAAGTCTCCCGTGCCGAGGCTCCTTTCTTTCTGCATGTTCAGTGGGGACTTTTTTATACTTTTGCTCCTCTGATACCAGTAAAAACAACAGGAAAGGCATATGATGGCGATTGGAGAAAAGGAAGTGACTTTAGTAGTCTATGTAGTCTGATATGTTCAAGGTGTGCGCTGACCAGTATACCACTGCACCCCAGAGGCATGTACCGCCATGGTGTCAATGCTATTGGCCGGTGTGAGATAGCTATGAGGTGTTTTCGTGAGGATGGGTGCCTTACTTTCGGGAGGGGTAGAGAGCCTTTATGTGTGTTCTCGGGTATCCCGCGAATGCGGAATACATATCGGGCAGTGCTTCATTCCTAATGGTTACATTCAGTCATGATTGATGGTGGAGTGGACAGGGATAGAAAGTGGAGCGGATGACGAGCAGTGGAGTGGAGTGGGGCGGAGACAGAAAAGTGGAGCTAGGTGGAGTTGTATTCAAATAAACCGGATCGATGGATCCACATTCAACCCGATTCGGATTGGGACAGAGAAATGCAGGGGGTTGAAACTCTCTCCTCCACCCGCCTATTCCGTTTCCGTGATTCTGGCGACCGCGCACCCTCGCTCAAAAACTACGTACACATATATGAATACGAATATTCGAATGCTACGCAAGAATACGATGAGGAAACCGAGAGACCACGTCCACCCACACGCCAATTGGACTGGTCAGGCTACAGGCGAGATGTGAAATAACAGCACGGGTCAGGCCTGAAGGGTGAGCCA
Organism: Clavulina sp. PMI_390; assembly: GCA_015039315.1. NCBI lineage: Eukaryota > Fungi > Basidiomycota > Agaricomycetes > Cantharellales > Hydnaceae > Clavulina > Clavulina sp. PMI_390. The sequence continues at coordinate 40,319 of WIDE01000150.1, forward strand.
CACGGTTCCCATGCATTGCGAGGCCAGGATCATATCCCCAACCCGCCTGAATAATGGCTGGGTTGCCCATAAAAAATTCCAAATGAGAGCATAATGAAATTACTGCAGTCAAATCCGAACTCAGTCTTGCCCCTCTGTTAACACTCATGACAAGATTGCCACGGGCTGGATGCAATCCTATGTCTAAGAAACCTGACGGTATACTCATCAAATCCACTCATCAGTCGCCACTTTCATGTTAGCCACAATAGCATCCCTGGAGAGAAGTCTTTGGTACATCTCCCGGCGATTCAGTTTCATCACCACATAGTAACCTAGGTTGCCGTTGACATAAGCGTATCGTTTTCCTCTTGCTGTCCCTGGGCCACCCCTTGCATCAACATTCCTCAAAGTGCCATTTATCACCCTCTCTGACTCCAGCCGCCTGTCCCGTTGCCACCATGCGTGGTTCCTTGCCGGAGTTGGACTCCATATTCATCAGGCGGTGTTGGGTTCATGGGTGGATGCGCTAATTCTGCTGGGAGGCGGAAGAGACACGGTGCCAAAGATTCACGGACGGAGCGAACATGCTGAGTTAGTGCTAGTATGGGACCGGTTGCGGTGTTGTTGAGTTGGGTTTGGAATGGAGATCGGGAGGAGAGGCAGAGGTAGAGGGATTGCATTTGAACAGTGGCAAAATGGAGGCTCAATAGAGGTATTACGAGGACATGGAGCTCCGTCAACTAGCTGCGAATGTGAATGATAGTGGCGCAGCTGATCGGTTGTAATGGTGATGTTACCAGGAATCGTCTTATTGGCGCTGGTACTATGTATATGTCCCGCAATCACCGCGGCAGTCAATGCACTGATGGCGGAAGAGGCGGGGGTAGCACACAATACCAGAACTGGGCGGGGAATAAGTTTTCTCTCTCCAACTACTTCTGAGGCTATTGTTCAACAGACGACACTCAGCCAAGGAGCTGTTGTGGGGAGGTTGCAGAACAGTTTGGTCCTGAGATTCGATGAGTAGAGTATTGAGGGCGCATGTAATAGGTGAGATCAAACGTTGGCCAAGGTCACCTTTTGTGAAACATGGGCTGGTTTGATTCTGGCGTCCATCGACGAATACGCTTCGCTCTGCATTTCGGCATCAAAGCTGTTCTGAACAAGAAAATGTAGACGCCGAGAGATTAGGGAAGAACCAGGGTAAACAATGGATCGGTGACAGTGCCTCCTTCTAATAACTTTGGGTAATCACCAATCAACCTACTCTGGAGCGGGAGCAGGCGTATTGAGAGGAGCACTGAGGACGGGAAGTACACATCGTGCGGTGGAGGTCGAGATGGGTGCAGGGTGGACAGAGGACAAATGAGATGACTTGAAATGCTGTCTTTGGGAGGAGCTGCGGCCGTGGTCGCAAGCGCTCATCGCTTTCTCGCTCAGGTTCGAAGGTATTTGTTCATGCACGGACACGCTGGAAGAGCTCCAGATATCCATATATAACAGCGCTTTTGATCAGGCATTGCTAATAATCGCCCCCTTTGGAACATAACGTACGCCCCAGTCATGGGTCTAGCCAGAAGGAGCAGCCTCATGGTGCGGGGCAGTCGAGGAAAGAAACTTCGAACATTCCCACGGTCAAATCTCCCATAGGCGCCGCCATTTGATCAGGCACGAGCTTAGCCAACCACCAAACGAATCCCATATCTGCTACTAGCCAATCTCAGTCTACTGAGGATATCTGAAGATGCGTCGAAAGGAATATTCGGCTTGTTAACTGCGCTTTCACCTCACCAATCATACCCGTTCACCCCCACGTTAACACTACTCGAGCAGCTCTCCTACATTACCAAGCACTGGTCCCGGCATCGTCTTCTACCTCACATGAGTTGCTTCCCCGTCATGCGACTCTCTCTTCGTCCCAGCTCGATTACCATACCATCACCAACCGTCCTTGTCACAATCCAGAGCCCGGATAGTGTGTCTGCTCCTATCGAATGTTAGGAAATGCGAAGGGTCTTCAGCATCATCCTCGAAGGCCCCCCCTCCCCTCAAATACCACCATTCCATTGCTCCATCAGTTCGGCCTTGATATAGCTTCATCTCAACCTAAGATGATCAGTAAACTTAGCACTCCACGGCTCTATATCTTGGCCACCTTCGAGTCTCGCAGACGGGGCGTCGGCACGGTTCACAGCCGAGTAACAGCGTAAATGTGCTCGCCAGAGTTCCTCTGCTATAATTTGCGAGACTCGTATAGGAGTCTATTTCAGAGGCGCTAACACTATTATCAACTCATGTCCTGGCCTCTAACAAGGAAAAAAAAATGCCTTACTAGAATCCTCGACTCCGCCATGGTTGGATCGATTTCGGTGGTAGTGAGGTAGCTATGCGGTTGGGCAGCTCGTTGATATCGCCGCAATAGCACGAAGCTTTTCCGCAATTGTGACAAGGGCGGTTATCAGGATACATATGACCACGAGGACGACAAGGATTACGACGGCAATGCCTGCGTGGCGGACTCGCTGCTTCCAGAGTGGTGTTATGCGGTCGATATTCGCGGCTGATGTGGGAGAGGAGAATGTGGAAGGAGAATGAGCACGCTGACGTCGGTGATTCGTGGACGTTCGGGGTTCTGAGCCTCGTAGTGACGGGCGTTTGATGGGGCGTGTTTTTGGCTCCTTTTGCTCTACCGAGTTGGTGGGCACTCGCCTGTACCGCTGCTCCGCTATTATCAGCGTTGCAGTAGAGGCACCCATATTGATGATTAGGAAGAATGAAATTAGCAAAATACATATTGCGGTCATATGCTGAGCGGTGTGTGCTCACTAGTGTACCACTGTCGTTCATAGGTGTAACCCGACATGGTATAGATACACCTTGATATGAGATGGGAAAGCGTGGGATCTGGTCGGGAATCTGGGTGCGGAAGGTTCAAGAGGGATGGGGGACTTTTATGTGGAAGGTGCACTCTTATGTGTTTTGGACAGGTTGCGGGAGCAGAACGTTGGATGGGGGAGAAGGGGGAAAAGTCGAAAGGTCCAGTCAAATAGAGTGCAAGGCATGGAGAAATGGAGAGGGTGTCATGAGGGAGTGGATCATCTATTCAATTATGAACCCTCCACGCTTCGGGTTCCAATTCAGATCTCGTGAGAGCGGTGCCAGTGATTGAATTCCCTACACGTCTCAGCCCCCTCAAGGCCTCCCAAAGCTATGCACCAAAATTCGGGCTGAACTTAGATGGCAAATCCTCGAGTTGTGGCCCGCCATTATTCATAAGTTCTGTTCTGTTCTGTTCCCGAACCCGTCGTTGCCGTCCACACAACAATCCACATGTTGACGGACTGATTCCACACTTCGGCTAACAGCTCCGGCATTATTATACCATCAAAACTAGGAACAAGCTTTGGATCCACCTGTGTCGTCAACCACAACCCTTGTTCTGCGGCCGTTCCTTGACTTGATTTGGCTCCTGTACCAATAGTCTCTATCGGCCAAGTGTTTCCTCCTTGATGCATGCTGGGGACAGCTGTATCCCCACCAGATTGTGATGCCTCCTTTACGTTACATTGAGCGTGCATGCACCTACGCGACGCCCGTCAATCCCGCTGCCGTACAATGGTGCCGTCGAATACGCTGAGGAAAAGTCCATCTGTATCCTTAAAGGCTCTCCCCTTGAGTGGAGTCTCCGTGCCACGGCTTGAACGAAGGGGAATCAAAGTATGTAAAGCTGCTTCGTTAAGGAGCCTGGGGTGTAACCAGATGAGTGCAATGAAGCGTTCGATGAATGACAAGTGTCATTCTCTCAAGACATTCCGCACCACACAGAGGCGCGCCTCCTCTCACATCGATTGTTATATTCTCTTCAGTAAGATAATTATTCACTGCGCCTTGTTAATAACACGATTCAATACGGATACACAACATGTGGGGGGTATTAAATCCAGGCCTTTGTACGAATCTTCTATTAAAACAGCATGGAGCGATTGGTTGGCGTTCAGCCTAAGAGCTCATGTGATTATTGGGCCTTTTATTATGGTTCGGGACGATAGAGGAACTCGTTTGCTATTGCCCCCCTTGAGAGCGGTGTTATTGCAGAATTAAGCTCGCCATTATCATGGGAAGGAATAGCCGGCGAGGAAGCGTTCGATGCCATGCACAGGCAAGTGGGAATTGGTTGTGTAAACGAGCTAGCATCCTGCGCTCGGACGTTGTGATTGACAATCGTGAGCCATGGGACTCATTGATGGTGTTATGGTCGTGTATGTCCTGATGCTCGTCACGTATTATAATGAACAGCGTGTGCTCGCTGAGATGTTAGTCAGAGCGCCTAACTTTCGAGCGAGTATGAGGAGTGTCACCGTCATCATAAATACGAGCACAACGATAATGGCGGTGACGATGCAAGCACGACGGAATTGTGATCTCCACGCCAAGAGACATTCATTCCTTTCGGTGGTAGATGTACACGGAGGAGACGATATGAATTCTTGGTGATCGGGACAGGGATGCTCGTGTTCCCCACAACGCAAGTTTGGCAGTGGCACGCAAAGTCCGGTCTCCATGTCATCAACTCTTCGAGCGCGTTTCACACGTTTGCGCTCTGTTCGATCTGCATGGTGGATGGGGGATTTTTGATACTGTGGGGTCTCTGATAATGGGAGAAGCGCGTGCAAATGTACGCGTCAGCAGTGGGGTAAAAGGGGTAGAGTTAGTAGAGAAGCCAACTAGTATGATGGCTCGGGCGTAAGACGCACCATAGAGCCACGTTTGCGCAGGTGCTTGAGCTGACATGTTGTAAAAGCTCGTCGAGATCGTGAATCTCGACACCGGGTGCACAGAAGAAGAGCGTACGCGAGGGTGGAGAGGATGCGAAGATTTGATCGCAAAAAGAATGGGTGGTTGGATTCTGCGAGCCCATGAGAGCAGACAATAACTTATAGCATCGCTTGGCATGGGTAGTGAAGGACATCCTGGCCTCCACTTGAGTCAGAGGTGACGTTGACAGGCGCAGCATTTGAAATTCCTGACTACTACCTCCACCCACCCCTGGCGACGCAGTCGATCGTAATAGCGAAATCCGCGCCCGAGTCGGAAGCTACGGCTCCACACACTTATGAACCCTCAGTGATGGTAGAAGGAGCACCCGATCACATAGCAGCATTACGTCGCTCGTGGTTTGCCGGTTCAACCGCCCCAGACGTGGGCCCAGAAACACTGCTGAGTGCAGATGAAGTCATTGAGATGTTGAGAAGTCGGCTGATGGAGACGGAGGCTCAGACCGGCTTTTCGAAAGAGATCATAGATGATCACAGTGGTGCACGCGGGTACATGCCTAGTGGTCGAGACATAGCGGAACTTAGCTAGACCATGCAGTGAGGCGACCTCTGTGTTCGAAGGGTTTTGGTGATGAAAATCCAGTGTTCCCACGGTCACGCCCCCATTGACGCTCGCCTCTCTCATGCAAAACTGTCGGAGAAAGCGAGCTTATCCACGATCATAGCTGCACTGCATCTCCATCCTAACCGCCTATAGGCCCTTCCGTGATATTCCACGCTGACCCGCGAGACTCATAGTCAGACGTTGAAAGCGATTCTCCGGCTCACGCCACAATCACACATTGATCAACCGATCCTGCACCTGACCATTGTCACTAGTTACTTTTGCACAAAAATGGCTGGGGTACTTGTTGCCGGGCGATGCCACCAAACAACAAACTTGCTGTGAAGACCTCGTCATCTACTTCGCCCAGCCCTCCATCGCCTGACTTTCCGCTGCCCAGCTTGGATCTGGCCAGGCGATCACCAGCCGTTCCCCCTTCCTAGCTCGGGATGTCAGCTCGTAGAACATCTTACTCCGTCCTCGTCTGCTAAAATATAAGACCAAGGAACTTGCCCATCCTCCTCGAGGCTCATCACCAACACCCCTTTCTTATGCCGAACCCAATTCTATGTAGAGTCTCCACCACTGGGATGATTGTCAAAAATTACCGCGGGTCTCCATGTAGTAACCGCAGTGGTTTCAAGCGCACCCTCGCAAAAGATCGTACGGGCGTCTTTATGTCAACGGCATAATGCGTGGGGCAGCAGATTTCGGGAGGTCCAATAGAGAGGATACGTGCGAAGCAACAGTCACTAAGTCAGATTGATATCTCAAATCTCGACGAACAAAGAAGAGAAAGAAAAAAAAAAAGACAAATGAAAACTCACAAATAATTCCAGGCCCTTTGTCATAGTCGTGATATGCTTATCCAGCTGAGCAGCTGGGGCTCGTTATAACGGCGGCGAGAGCGCGAAGCTTTTCCGTAAGCATGACCAGGGTTACTATCAGAGTGAGAATGAAGATGGGTATGCCTATGACGGCTACCACAGTCCATGCACGGCGAAGATGCGCCGTCCAAGTCGTAAGGGCGTGTACATGCGCGGGATTAGACGACTCGGACGAGTTCGATGTGGAGGGGTGGGGTGGAGGATGTTGGTGTTGACGGTTTGTTTGAGGTGCAGAATTTGACGAAGATTGAGTGTGACGTCTGCCCCGTCTAAGCTCCTTTTGCTCTGCATCTACGGTGGGCACCTTCTTGTACTGCTGCCGCTCTGATAAGGACGTAGATATTGGTATGAGATGAGCATGCATTATCGATGAAAAGCACAAACATTCAGCCATTTATATATGTTGGGGAGTATCTCTCTAATAGCGCATAGATATGGCTCACCGTTATACCAGTGCCGCACCTCTGAATGTGCCGACATAGTGGCTGCTGGCCAGAGGGCAGAGGACAAAGCTAGAGGGAGATGTGAGCTCTTGGAGAGGTGGTGGGGTGCAAGAGGCAAGAGAGAGAGTAAGAGAGAGAGAGAGGCTTTATGTAGCCAACCTTGGTCCCTTTGCCTCAGCAGTGTCTCTCGGTGGCGCATGCATCGGTGTCCCTCGGCAATACATTCATCGGCCTCCCTCGGCAACACATTCAACGGTCTCCCTCGGCAATACATTCAGGTCAACAGGGGCAGATCGCGGGCGGTGCATGCTCAATCTAGATTGCATTTAACAGTCAATGTAGCGTCTTGGATTGCACATCCTTAAGGTAGCGGACACGTATTTTCAACGAGCCTGTGTAACACTTCCAATTTCGGACGGTCAATTCAGTTTGCAGGTCTTTTGGGCACAAATGCGCCATTACTCCGAAGATAAGCAAATTATCAAAAAATCACTTCCACAAATCTATACATAATATCATATGCTTCCTATTTAGTCTTGAGAATCGGTGAGCGGACGAGATTTGGAAGACTAGTCCCAAAAACACTGACACTGCCTCATCGAGCCTGGCTGCCGGTGGGAAACATGGGCAGAGTGCCATGGCACGCTCTCCTTCCCATATCTTCGGTCCTATGGTCTCTTCGATATAGGTGTCACGCTCTTGAGACTCTTGGAGCCTTTTATTTATCATATTGCACCCTTGGCAAGCCTGAGAAGGCGGGTATCTCCAGAACAGGATGGATTTCGCGTTAGCATTAACGTATTTTAGGAACTAGTCCCTCAGTTTTCCTCCGACAAGACACATTACTCGGCCGCGGATATATATACTAAACATCTTGAGAAGTACAGAAGCCGATTCTCGACTTACGTCTTGGTTACTGTGGTAGAACATAATTTTTACTTTCTGGCTGAATATGGTGAGATTGTGACAAAATACTTCGCAGGATCTTCGTCATTGTCCTCAAAGTCCTCCGCAAATGCCATCATTCCTTTCTTCCATCAGTTTCAGCCCATTATAATGCCATCGCAACCTGAAGTGACAAGTAGACCCAGCACTCCACGGCTCTATATATTGGCCACTGTCGAGCCCAGCAGACGGGAGGTTAGCGCTGCTTGCAGTCGACCCACAGCGTAAATGTGCCTGCCAGATTTCCTCTGCTGCGATCTGCAGGGTTCATATAGGAGCCTGGATCAGAGGCCCTGATAGTCCCATCAGCTTGTGTCCTCGCCTCCAAAAAGGAAATAAAAAAAACCTTACGAGAACCCTTGGCCACGTTATGGTCGTACTGATCTCTTTTTCATTGAAACGGCTATACGGTTGGACAGATAAGGCTCGTTTATATTGCTTTAATAGCCCAAAGCTTTTCCGTAACTGCGACGAGGGCGGTTATCAATATAAATATGACTGGAGGACAAGAAGAGTCCTGGTCATACTGTCGACGGCCGCGACATATTACTAAGCGGCACACAGACGTCTATTTGGGCTCTAATGACAACTAGGATGTTCCATGGAGATTCTAGAGGAGCATTTGATACACAATCACAGCGCGGTGAGACTTGGGGCGTATGAGCATGGAAGGGGTAAGCGTACCTGTGCCAGTGCGGGAACGTGCGAGGGTTGCATGCTGAGCTCAATATAGGGCAAGCATTGGAGAAGTTGAAAAGCAATATATCCTGTGTGAAAAATAGCTGGAGAGAGCGCTTCCTGTCATCGCTAGAGCGGAGCATGAAACTTGGTGTCAAGGAGTTCTAGTCCTTGGCGTTGCATTTTGACCCCAACCAGCTGATCACACCGTTGATTATCATCATCAAGGCCCTCAGACTAATGGAACTCCTACGATTCAGCTCGCACTACACCGCACCAGCATCGCTGTACAGATACATCAGTTCTTTTTTTGTGGCTCCCCATCTATCACCCGACTCTCCCTCACACTCAGTTCGGCCGCTTCAAAATCATCACAAGATACTCTTCCTTCTTCCTTTAGAGTTTTTCCACTCTCTTGTGATACTGAGTGATCTTGATGAATTTCCATCGACTTCTAGCTGATTTCATAAACATTCCTCCCTTTCTCTCATCACGCCTCTGCACAGTGTCACTGCCACTGAAAGCGGTTGGAGCGGTTCCTCTGCCGACCGTCATGCCGCGGCCGTAATCTTCATGAAGAGGGTCGACAAATACAACAGCTAGTCGTCTGGCAATTTAGAGACTAAGAGGCTGTCTGTTAGGCATTATTAGCGTTAGTGAGTGTCCTTGTCAAGGAAAAAAAGGAGGAAATTACTGGCGACAATGTTCCGAATAACTATTTAGAATCGACCTCTTTTTCAGAGGCTCTTCATCGACATTAGCGGCTGCTGCACGGTAATATTGAGGCGATAGCGTGAAGCTGCTCCGCAGGCATGGTGAGGGCTACTATTAGAATGAATATCAGTATAGCCACATCAATAATGGCCGCTCCGACAACGGCATAATGAAGATATTGCTTCGAAGGTGATACGATGGGGTTCATATCAGCGTGGGGTGCGGGGGAGAATGCGGAAAGGGAAGGAGGATGGTGTTGGTGAGGTTCTTGTGGCTCCAAACTTCGTAGTGATGACTGTCTTAGGGAACGTTTCTTGTATCGAGGCTCTTTTTGCTCTGTGTGGTCTGCAACCCCTCTCCTATATTGTTGCTCCTCTAGACCCAAAGCAGACGGTAACAAAATCATTCCGTTCATGGTTATTCCGTACATGGGAGGACGAAAAGATATTCAGAAGTCCATATACTTAGGCTAGTATGCTCAAAGTCCACACTGACCAGTATACCAGTTGTCCCCATCACCCGGGGTTGACATGGCGCGATCGCTGATCGTGGGGGCAGCCAAGATGGTGTAGGATCTTTGAAGGAGGGTGGGGCTCTCAAGAGTTGAAAGGGACAGGAGACATTTATGAGCCAGCTAGACCATGTCAGTTGGGGCTCACAGACGGATTAAGCAAAACCCTGAAATACGCGTGGGGACATTTAGAGATATCACGAGAGTTGCCAGCATGCACGCGTTGCCGCAAACAGGCGGATGTGTCCGGTTTAGATTTGACATCTTGTTCTATTAGACACTGCATTTGAGGCTGGATGCATCGTATATCATCAGTCCGTGTCCGATCAAGCCCGCCAAGGTGCTGAATTCTAGCATTACAGCAGCAGAGTCTCCGCCAACGACCGTGTCTATAGGTATTATAATTATAAGAACGACCCGGTCCGATGACGGGCCGCCCCGAAGCGGGGCATTTCGATGCGAATTTGATTTTCGCTCTCGGACCCCGCCACCACTGGCTTTCGCCCCATTCTTACAACACGCAACGCTTTTCGCTATTCTGCACGCCATTTATCACAAAAATAATCATACCTTATAACTTTTGCATGCTCGGACGGTCTTTCCGCTCATCATAATCGCGTTACCCACACTTTTTCTCTTTCGCTATTCGCTCCAAGCACCCGCGCTGCGCTCTGCTTCCTGAACGCACATACGCTATACTTGAACTACGATACACTCTATCATGCAATGCAACTAGGAACTCGCACTAATCAGTGCATCCGTGCGCCACGGAACATCATATGCAATCCTTCCTGTACTTACCTCCGCTGCTCCGCATATTCTGAATACATGTAACTTGCCAAGCAAAACGCTAGCTCCTGCAAACTGATATTGGACCAGCAAACACGTTCAACAAATCAGTATCCTTACATTCATAAAGCCCGCATACCGGCCAGTAGGACTGCCCGAAGGGTGACATTGCGCAACGCGTCCAGCTACGCCCTATATCCCAATGACATTTAGCTTGGGAGCAATCATTATTCACCAGTGCCTACATCTCTTACTGTCTTGGCTTTACAGGGACGCATCATCAGCGCGATTTGCTATCAACCTCAACTACACAACGCTATCCCTCCTGATTCTATGGATTTAAGCTGCTTGAGTGAGTGGGGAGATGTTGTTTACGACGTCTACGCACTATTACATCGTTCTACAGTGCATAAAGTACACTGAAGCAATCTTTCGCAATTTGACATAGACCATGCGCCCGTGGGGCATCTCAAGGCGTCATTTCTGCGTGGTACCTATTTATCTATGGGCATTTCAATCACATCTCTTCCTGACTGTGCCTTGTAAGGTCCCTCGGGGTTGTTGGAGCAGTAAGTGCACTCAAACAATGGACCTTATCCATGAAGGCCGCGCAGCGGCCCGAGAATAAGATGCTAATGCAAAGCGTGTAAAATCTCGATCATTCCGCCAATTGCTTTGGCGCTTCCTGCACCAGATATATTGCATCGATTGCTTCATAGCATCGCACGGAAATGCCTGTGATCTTCATTGATCTCACACCATATCCAGAGCTTCCAAACCCAAAGTTCAACCCTATCCTTTTTGATAGTGGGATGGTTACAATGCTATTGCGTTTGTGGTGGGCTGAGCAACCCCGGAAGACTATATGAATTAGTTATATTTAGCACAGAGATAGCCTTCTACAGTGTTGCAGAGCCTCCAAGCGCCACCTTCGGATCATTGTGTCATCCTCATGTCATGACGACGGGCCGTAGCCGCTTTCTAGTCCTTGGACATTTTCATAAGGGAGTTTGTTTCGCCCAGCAGCATCACCAGGAGAGCGGAGCGTTTTGGATCGGCACGTGACATCCGAGCGTGAGAAGACTGCTGACGAGCACATTTTGACGAGCATCTTCGCCAAGTGGTGTGCCAAGTCTGATAGCTCCATTGCTATATAACATCGGTCTGCCATTCACGTGAACCTGTCTCTCGCACGATATACAACACCTTCTTGTCAGACAGAAGCCCTTCATGTCAGAGATAGCACACCACAGCAACACCTTTGGACTCGCCTCTAATCAGTTATTCTTGTGATTTTCCTACCTATCGGGCTCCATGTTCAGCAACTCCTTGAATTTGATCTCAAATTGCTGGTACGGTGATATGAAAATGCCTCGCGAGTCCAACAATGACTTCTATGTGACGGTTTGAGATTTCTTTCATCTGTGAAACTTCTTTGTAGATTGATTTTACTCTCACAGCAGATGTACATTCTTATATCTGGATCTTTTGAACGTCTATGAGAACCCAGCACAACAGATGCGTTTAGTAGGGACCTGGCCGCTTGCCAAATTTCCTTATTTCACATCAGTTCTGCCTGCTTCACATCGAACATTTGCCTATAGCTCTCGTGGTGCTAATATCTCAAGCCACCCTATTCTTTCAGTTTAGCCGCGCCACTGTTGTTCCCATGTCCAACCGCGCGAGTAATCCGAGTATTTTTCATATATACCCACAAGGTGGATTGGCGCGCGGCTTTGAATGGAGGCCTAACGCGGATCTCTCTATCAAATACAAAGCAGCTGAGAGCCAACGACACGCGACCACCTCCTGGCTCTTCTCTTCATCACCCACCTCGTCCCTAGCACTGGTTCCGATGTGGGACAAGCACCTAGAATCCATAACCGACCATGTCTTCTTACCCCCAGACCTTCCAGAGGGCGCGGACTCCCCCGAGAAAGCAGAGAAAATCGAGCATGCCTTATCTCAGTCTGTGCTTGAGGCGGCCGCGAAATTCATCAAAATTGATACAGAAGAAGAATTCACAATCCGCAACCCGGCCTGGCCTTCTGTACTCGCCATGCTACAATTTATTGTGGACTGTCGTCCATACCCTTCCAAGGAAGCCCTGAAAAAAAAACTAGCCAACCTTCCCCCTGGCCGTGAGTGTTTGTGCTGCCCAGCTCTGCAAAGTAGTGGTCACTTGACTGACAATCTAGATTTTTCTTCCGCGGTTAGATCATATAGCTGTTCATGTCGGTGGGCAAAATTCGGGGGTGATTGTTCGGAATGGGGGAACTCACATGCGATTCGAGATGTTTGAATTGTCTAGCCCCAACGAGGTTTGCTCAATATCCACCAGTTTTCTTCGATGACTAAATACTTCATTTAGGTGGCGATGAAAGCGAATCGGGTTTTATGCCAGTATCCTGGCCCCGCCATCGGTGAGCTATCCTGATGCAACCTGTGCTGATGCAGTAGGTCAATCGCCCCCCTGCTTTAGACATCCCAGTTTCATGGCAACAGGACAGCGAATTCATTGCAGAATTAGCATCTTTCTTATCACAAATGTGCTACAGGACCCTCAATGATGCGACAGCTACGACTAAAAAAGCTGGGATCGAGGTCGTTGAAGAGCGCCAAACCATTGATTCTCGATATATAACGACTTTCTTTACTGGAGTTCTCCGAGGCATTGGGGAGATTGCTGACCTGAAGCGTATCACAAAGCGTGTAGCGGACAACGTGTCCTGGAGAAACAAATTCCTTCCCTGGCGCCGATCACCCCTCTGGTTGCTCATCCGTGTGGCTCTTCAGACAGCCCTTCAAGTCGATGAAAAACATGATGAGTACAAAGCATTCATGGTTTACTATACGGCAACACTGCTTCGCCGTGCTGTGCAACACTCCTTCTCGAATGATCGCTTGCATGTGATGCGAGCCAAGGTTGCACGCCGAGCGTTCAAACTACAAGAGAGCCTCGACCCTTCCAGTAACATTTATGCATATATCATGACGTCCTTGGACAATGCAAAAGCTCTAATACAGCAGCGGTGGGATCGAGCCCAGAAGGAGCAGGCCCTAGTGTCGTACTGGCAACCCGATGAGCTGGACGTTGCTGAGGATACACAGCTCAAATTGGCTCAATCGTATCCTTATTTGGACGTCATCCTCTCTCGCAAAGACACCGCTCGTATTCCGGATAGATTCCATCCTAGTGAATCGCCGCGGTACCCTCCCCACTCAACCAAAAAGCTTAGCCTGCAAGTCCACGATCTCAGTGCCGCCCTATTGGCAAACAAGCATGAGGCCCTGTACGACTTTGAAATGAGCGTTGCACTTCATCTCGACGATTGGGTTGGGGAAAATTTGAAGTCAAATTCCCTTGGTGCATCGCAGTTGACCATGTTGGTACAATTACTCAAGGTCTATCACGAAACAGCCGCACCCACTTATCATGGAAACGTGGAAGAACAGTCAACGATGCTTCTCACAATCCTCCATCTATGGATTGCGATTGATCGTCTTGCTACAGCTGAGGTCCCAATCATGCTCGAATATGAGCCAGAAATATCCAAGGCTCTATTCGAGCCTTTAATCATCTGCACATCCTTTGACACGTATCGCGCCATACGATTGGCGCAGTACTGTCATGAGCGAAGTAGCAATGCATCTCACGGCTCTGTGTTCTCAAATACAGTTGATTACCATAGCATTGGACCTCGGTATTACTCGCAGTCAAATGAGCTGCAAAGTCTCCGAGCACAGATTGAAGCTCGTGCCGAGACTGAGCGATCTCAGCGCCGTGCTCAACTGGCTTCCCTTAATCGGCAATATAATGAGCTTATTAGCCAAGCAAGTGAGTGGTTTTTTTGGGTTCGTGTTGCTCATGCAATAATAGCAGGAACCATCTCCGTCATAGACTCCCTGGATTGCACCAAGGAAACATATTGGTCCGGATACAGATGGGTAAACGCTCACCGTGATTGCAAGAAATGTCCCAAGATTAAACAGGCTAAGAGCCTTCGGATCAACGTCCATGAGTGGCCACTTCCATCGCAAGAGGTCCTCATCTACAACACAGTGTTCGAGCTCAGACCCCCTTCTCCATTCATAATCTGGCGTGATATCACGTACCATGTCCTGAAAGACGTTTGCACTCCGCCCGATACGACATATCACGCTACTGATGTTCATGGTTACCTCGCCTCTTACCTCCAGCATTATTCCACCAGCAAAACCACTCCAAGGGTTGGGCTTGCATCAACTGCGAAATCGTTCCTTGTAGCGCATTATCGTCAACACAAAATTCCTTCCACCGAGAATGCCATCCTTGTACCTAATGGAATGCGCTGGATTCTATTTGACTCCGCAAGTGGGGTGCGCGCTTCTCCCCTTGCAGCGAATTCTAGCCTTTCGCACTACTGCACATTCAAACTTGCGAGCGACAATCGCTATACCAAATTGCAATTCAGCATCAATACTGCCGCCTTATTGCCAAATCAAGCCATTGCTCAATCGAGCGAGTCCTTGACCGTTGATATCCACGAATTCATTGAGTTTGGAACTCTCCGAGCTGGTGGAAAACTTCAGTTGCTCAATATTACCCGAGCTATTGCTGCAAGGTCTCTGAGCTTTGACCAACCGGCTGTACATATCCTCCTGCTTCAAGCACTCTGGCAAATCGGGCCCCTCTCGGCGTCAAATCTGACAATAAACGTCAGCAATCTGTTGTGGCACTATCACCTCAACGATCCACGGTTTTCCCATCTCCTCGTTGACGAATCAGTCAAGCTATTGGCAGATATCAAGGCAAATTGGCTCCAGCTTGTTGCTGTGAGGACAATAACCGTTGTTATATCCCGGGTTCTTGCATTCACCGAGGATCGAGACTTAGTTGTAAAGATTCTGCAATGCCTAAAGGATATCCGCCAAGTGACTCGGGGATGGTATCAAGATATACTTGCCCGGCTTCGTAGTAGCAAAGAAGATGGCACACATGATGAGCTTGAGCCGTTAGCTATTCAAGCCTTGACAGCTTGTAAAGCAACATTCGGTATTCATGATCGATCCCACATGGCCCAGCTGATCAAAGGGGATGGAGCTTCCATATTCCTAGAGTGTGCGATACTCTTGCACGAGCTCATTCCAAGAGCCGGCAAAAAGCAGACTCCACATACTCAGTATATCGAAATGCTACTTTCCAGTGATCGCCGTCTTGCTCTGTCAATGGAAGCACCATTAATTTCAGCAATATCAAACGACTCCTCCATTCTGGATGCCGCTATTCATGAGGTCATTGAAGTATGGCTCCCTGGGGTGTCTGGCATCCAATGGGTCCAGTTGGCTGTCCCTAACGAGAGGTGGTTTACCACAAAGCTCAAAGATTCTAGCTCTCGAGAGGTTCATATTGATGTGATTCGTGGGCAGCTCCTTGTGAATGGGAGTCCAATCAGTCGACTCCCTCACTCTATCACAGATAGTGCTTTATATCAGCAGCTTTTTGGGGCCGTATGTGTATTTCATCCTGATCATCTGCCTATCTCGGCTTACATATTGTGCATCGAATAGCATCGCGCACACGTGGTGCCTTGCCGTCTACAAGGTTTCTCATATGAGTCGACACAATTGTTCGGGGGCTTCCAGGTTCGCTATATACTTTCAACACTCCTAGCATTACTCGTTGGGTAACAATGTTTACACATAGGTGCTTTTTTCCAGCAGTAAGGATGATCAAGAGCCAAGAATCTGTATTCATCAACGGTTTTCAAACAACTTCTATGAGCTCTTTCCTCCCTCAAAGTGGTTCCAGGACCTGCCAAAGCCGCTAATCGATCTGTTTACCCATTGGGTACACATTACTGATAGAGAGGTACACTTTCTTGCTCGTACTAGCCCTTGGTCAATGTCGCACACTGAATGGCGCATGACGCTGTCCCAACATGGTAGCCATCACCTCACGCGTGGCTCTATGCAGCTAATAGATCCAAATAGTGCAACAGCTAGAATGCTCCAAGCGAAATTGGCACCCCTGGAATCCCCAGAACGCATCATTTTTCAAACTTCTACTCTAACAACTCGTTGCGTGCATGTGGAACTGCCACGGTATCAAATTGCATTCGTATTGAACCCAGATGGACTTCTTCACTCTCTCAGCCATCCTGGTTTCCATGTTGACGAGCTCCAGAGCGCGGGTACTCTTATTGGCCTAAAGAACCAGCTAATACTTGCGCCGACAGCCCCTAACATCTCTCGCCCGCGCAAAATCTTGGTACCAGATGGGAATTATATTTCATCATTGAAAGGGGATCACGCCGCTGTGGGTATTGATATTGGGACGGCATTAAATATCACATATACTGTCTATGAGACCGATCAGCTGCTTGGTAGAGTTGTTGGGGATGGAACGCTGTTCAGCCATCTGAAACAGATTTATCTCCACGCTCTCACTGGCTCCATACTACCTGATCCTCTCACCCAATTAAACGGAATCGAAGTTGCTATACGTGAACTTTGCTCGGCCAGGTCTCTTTCCTTCCAACATCTTGATTCGTCCAGCATCAAGATGTTGAAGAATATATCAGAGCTCTCCCCTCGGCGGTGTTGGTACCCTGAACATTTAAAAGTAATGGAGAAGGTCCAATGGAGGCACGATGTCCCATTCTTTGCGCAGCATGATGGTTTCGCCTACCAAGTGGCCCGCATATTTGATCATGCGAACAAGATGGGCGTGCTGGAAGGTGTATCAGTCAAATTCACAGGTCCAGCAAAAATTGACTTGCAAAAACGTGCATTAACCAAGAGAGCACCCCTTTATGGTAGTGATATGTCTGACAACTTACCCTACTTCCATGCTCTTGGTGACGTCAAACGAACCTACGCAGATATCATCCAAAATCAAGCTTCAGAAGAAGCAAGAATAGCCTCGCTCTCGCGGATGATCATCACCTCACCTTTACAACAACTTTCAACCTCAACTGATCTCATGGCAGTTTTGGAGCGGTGGGGAACAGTAAAGGACCCCGATGGTGTGAATTTGAGCTATAACGACATATGGCATGCTCCTCAGCTCGCAGACCTATGGCTGGGTATATATCGCGCGTGCCGAGGACTTAAGAGACCAGCTTTGTTGTTCTCCCTCTCTATGTCAGGATATACCTTGCCCAGTATATGTGATCTAATTCCTTCTATCCTCGCCATTGCAGAGCACCCTCAGTTTCGCCGCATTGCGCCGCCTGGGTGGGGATCGTATTCGCTCCAGGACGGCTTTGAGCCCATCAAGTCATGCGTTACCTCCGCTCTGAGGCAGCAACCCGATTTCCACAATTCCCCCTATTCTATGTCGCCGCTTCCTGGCGAGACATATCATGAATATCAAGAACGGCAGCAGCCGGCTCAAGCAACCTATTCTCGTGCTTTATCACGCCAAGTTGATCTTGTGACCACGTCAATTCTATCTCAATGGCCATGCGATTCCCCATCGCTGCCGATGAGAAGCCACAACGTCGAGCCATACTTTCACAAAGAATTTGGACGAGCCATGGGAAGTATCCAGAAGCTATTCGCTTCGTGTAATCATAACCGTCTCTTGGCTATCCATATTGAGCAAGTGCAAGCTGAGCTGAACCATCTTCGACGCGACCCTCGCGTGATTGGTCCCTTTCCTGCCTACCACGTGCCAGAATTTCAGGGAAGAGAACGTTTAACCGCACATCTTCCCTCCATTAAAGACATTCTCGTACGAACTTCACCTTCTCTTCCATCACTGGTCTCATTTCATATTGTAACCCCGGAAGCCCAGCAGCAAACCACGTCACCCAGCTCCATCGATTCTGTGCTTCAACCCCTCCTATCGCAATTTCTTTCGTCGTCCCTCAAGCCAATATGGCATCGTTATATAACCGACCTCAAAGGAAGCAGTCAGGTCGCACTCTCATCACCACTACCACACGATTATTCCAATGAGTTCAACGTTCACTCCGCGCTCTATCGGGTTCAAGAGTGTACAGAGCACCTTGGTAAATGCCTCCAAATAGTTCTGGACTCACTTTCGCCAAGCTTACAGCAAGAGTTCATCAAACGAGCGGATCTTTGGCCCCGTCTGACTCTCTCCGTATTGCTCAGGCAATTGAGCCTCCCAGACCGAACTAATCTCTCTCAGGAGTGGCAGTCATGCTTGACTCAAGTTGCATCTTCTGTTATGATGCTCCAGCAGGCTCGTCGACTACTAGCTTATGTGATAGGAAGAGACTCCTTGTTGCTAGCCAAGGAGCTAGCTGCATCGGCCTCGGTCAGCGATGATATTGCACTGGACTGGCTTTTAATCCAGGTGAGCGCATGATAAAAAGGCTTTTAGAGAAATCCTAACTGTATATCCAGGTGGACGGAAACTTTCTTGCACGGCCACTTCAGCTATCGGTGGCAAGGAACATGCTTTTTCCTCCTTCCGGAGAGAATTCTATCCAGCAGCTGCATATGGGAGAAGGGAAATCCTCTGTCATTGTGCCTTTTGTTGCCTCCAGCGTCGCAGACCGAATCAAGCTCTGTCGAGTAGTGGTGCTCAAACCCTTGGCAGGACAGATGTTCAATTTGCTTGTCAATCGACTATCTGGCCTTGCTGGTCGACGGATTTTCACCCTTCCGTTTTCTAGGAAGCTTTCGCTTAGCGGAAGGTCGGGACACCAAATCCAAAGGTTATTAGAGGAGTGCGTAAGCGCTGGTGGCATCCTTTTAACTCTACCAGAACACATCCTGTCATTCCGGTTGATGACAGTCCTTCGACAACTGAATTCCCCATCCCTTTCTGATCTCTCCCTACCAAAAATTCTCAAAGGCACTCATGAGTGGGTGTTCAACAATGCACGAGACATTCTTGATGAGAGCGATGAAATCTTGCACTCAAAATATCAGCTCATTTATGCCCACGGGCTTCAGGTACCAGTTGCAGACTCCCCCAATCGCTGGATCACCATTCAAGAAGTTTTGTCGAGGGTTTCTTACCACCTCCCACAAATCTTCCAGGATTGTCCAGATGACCTTGTCGTGCAACCTTTGAGTAATCACTCGAGCCTCCTACCGCTGGTCACTCAAATGAAAGAGCGAGCTATTGGTGCCCTAGTGCAGCATATTGCCAAGGATGCTCTAGGTGGTCATCTATCAACCTGTCCCCAACTGTCCTCCATGCCTGAGCACTTCAAAAAGGCTGCAAAGAGTTTTATCACTGATGCAAATATCATGCCCGATGATACTCAGGCAGTGATTGCATTGAACTCATATTACGGCAATGACCACTCAGCATGGAAAGCTTTACTTCTACTGAGAGGATTGCTTGCCCACCAAGTATTACCCTATGCGTTGGGCCGACGGTATCGTGTTGATTACGGACTTGACCTCGGACGGTCGCTCATAGCGCTACCTTACCGTGCAAAGGATGTTCCGTCACTTCAAGCAGAGTTTGGACACCCAGAGGTTACTATTCTCTTAACTTGTCTAGCTTATCAATACGGCGGCCTCACACCATCACAAGTGGACACATCCTTCGAATTAATCATGAATATGGACCATCGGGATCAAGAATATGCTTCTTGGGTCTCGGATGCTAGTGGTGTTCCTGATTCTCTGAGGTCGTTGAATGGGATCAATCTCAAGGATAGTGTGCAAAAGATCACCCAACTACATCCTTTATTCCGGTACTCTCGTCACACTATTAACTTCTATCTATCCTACGTGGTGTTCCCAAAGTAAGTAGGATGTTGGTTGGTGATATTCGGCTAGATAGCCATACCTAATGACTATCGCTACAGGCATGCAAAAGAGTTTCCCCATCGGCTGACCACATCGGCCTGGGATATTGCAGAGAAGAGACGCAATATCACAACAGGCTTCAGTGGTATGTCATCCTAATTACATGGTTAGTTTGTTTCGCTTAAATTGAAAAATATCAAGGTACCAACGACAATCGCTTCCTGCTACCGACGTCAATCGAGCAAATGGATGACCCCTCACAGCAGGGGACCAACGCTATGGTACTAAATATTCTGCTTCAGCCAGAGAATTCGAAATATTCGCTACTTCCACCCGAAATCTCGAGTTGGCTTTCGGCGATGACAACAGATCCTAGCAACACCGTGCTCCTTGATGTAGGGGCTCAGATGCTACATTATTCGAACCTTGATCTAGCGCGTCATTGGCTGAAAAGAAGGAGCGACAAGACAGCTGCCGTTTTCTT
>WIDE01000151.1:0-55235 GCA_015039315.1 Clavulina sp. PMI_390
TCAGAGACACTGGAGTAAATACCGCTAAACACGATATCAGACGTCCGAGTGCTCGGATAATCAAGGGAAAAACGATCGAGCGCAATATAAAAGAGATCGAACCAATCGGAAAAAGAGGGAGGAAAACGAGCCACCGTCAAATGACGATGAAGAAGAAGGCATGTCTCGCTCTTGAACGAGCGATCATGCTTCCGGCCCAGTTCCGGAGCTGTTCCGGTTCCGCACGAACATCCGGTTCAACCGACGGAATAGAGCCCGTATATATGTTCGTTCGAAAGGGAGCGAAAAGGAGAAAAATGGGCGAAAACGGGGCAAAAATATATGGGTTTTAAATCGTATTTATTGAAGATTCGAGTAGGTACACAAGTCAAGTAAAGTACCCGCCGACAGGGGGGTGATTTCTCTGGTGGAGCCATGTAGAAAGTCTGAAACCTGCTTCCGTCACGAGGTGTGATGAAGTATCCTTTAGGTGTACGCGCTTGGATGGGACTACATCGCGTCTGTGATTGAATATATCAAATCGCAATGATCTTAGGGTAGGGAGTGAGTGTGATATAGAGGATGAAGTGGCTTCAAGACAAGCGACAGCATAATCTGCCATGTTGAAGGGTTCGGACCATTCCATAGCACCGAGCACAAGGTGGACGCGCTCTAGAGTTGGACACTCAAGAGAACTCAAGAAGCGTTGAAGGAGTATCTTCTCGTTTATAAACTGTGCCACTTGAATGCTCCGAAGCGTGGATTTTCCACTGGCTTGAACACGGACCGCGTTTGCCAACATGGTGAGGTCGGTTTCGGTAGTGGTTACTCCAAAGAAACAGAACAACTCTATCGGGCTGGATAAAATGAATCTTGTTATCATGTTAATTTGGTCCGATGCGATGAAGCGCAGACAGGGGAAGTGTGGAACATCCTGATAATCCACGGCGCTTGAAATGATCAGACTCGTGATAGATGACGCCCAAGAGGCGTACTCTCCAAGGACATGTGTAAATTC
The DNA here is from genome assembly GCA_015039315.1 of Clavulina sp. PMI_390. Lineage (NCBI taxonomy): Eukaryota > Fungi > Basidiomycota > Agaricomycetes > Cantharellales > Hydnaceae > Clavulina > Clavulina sp. PMI_390. Next base: position 998 of record WIDE01000151.1, read on the forward strand.
AAGGCAAGAGTGTATGGTATGAATGGGAGCGCTTGATAGAGCTCGACAAACGGCTGACACGAAACGATGAGAATAAGGGAATGAACCTTTGAGTTCGAGATGCTGAAGCTGATGCATTAGGCTTAATGCATGTGCGATCTTTTTCCAGGAGACAGTAAAGAATTTTTGAGGTGTTGCAAAGCTGCGGAGGATGACCTCGTCATCTAGCAAAACCATCATCTTGATGGTCAACCGCCGGACATATGGAGCGCGCCAAACCTCTCGTGAGAGTGCGTTGAAAAAATCAGAGAATCTATGCATTGCCTGGATGAATTCTATGGCGGGGCCATAGATTCCCACTTCGAGCTTGATCGAGTGCCAGAGGAGGCGGGTGGCTTCTTGATTCCAAGACCGCTTCACGAGGGCGCAGCTCTTGAGATCAGGTGTCGAGAGATAAGACATGATCTCGACTAGGAGCTCAGGCAGGAATGCCCATGCAAACACCATTTTTTCCGGAGCAAAGTCACGTCGGCCTCTTGCTTATAAGTTTTATGGGGCAGACTGAGAGTTTTAGGGATACGCCACTTTTGAACCCCTAAACGAGAGCTGTAGGCGAGCAAGCAAACTCAGAGTCTTTGGGAGAGAGTACAAGTTGCTGAGCGGGAGACCGTGGGAAACGATAGAAACAATTGACGCCTCTCCGATTATAGCAAGTGGATGCAGAGTCGTCAAGACCCAATCTTCAGTTCTTTCTTCCATCATAATGGGCCCGGATTCCAGCGAGATGCTTGCAACTGAACAGCCTCAGAGGCAACTCCGATCTTATGTAATTTCTCGAGGTTGGAGTCGTTGCTCAACGTACAGCAGCTTTCAGTGAATTTGTGAGCATTCGGGACACGCGGCATATTCGTTGATACACCCAAAATCGACATCGCATGAATAGCATCGAAATTATACATATCGAATCGCAATGTTGATCCGGCACAAGTACGCATGGAGCTCACTCCCGTCGCGAATCAGGCAAATACCTCTGCATAGCTTCCTTTGTTAACGGGCATTGCTCTCCATTCAGTCCAACAACTCGGTATACTGGCGGGTTAGACCACCTGGGTGGCGAGAGAGTAAAGGGGATAAATGAGATCGCCTATGATTGTCAGGGGAATCCATAAGCGTACCTAATTACTCCATCGAGGCCGGGCACGACAGGCAGCGTCCTCCTGTCAGAAATAACTAATGGGTCTGGTAGCCCTTGGATAATAACACTCCAGAGCTCCGGCAGAACTACATCTTCCATCGCATCAGTGACCTCCCAGGAATCAGAGTCGTCGATGATATCACCAGATAGGGGCAGCGATCGTGTGGCTTCCACAGTGACAGTCCGACAACCCGCCTGGGGTTCTTTGGTAATCGCCCCCATGCTGTAGATTTGTATATGTTGAAGCAAAGGGGGATGGTTCTTCTGGCGGAGCCATGTAGAGAGACGGAAACCTGCTCCGGTCACGAGGTGTGATGAAGCATGCTCTGGTTGCACGCGCTCAGAGGGGACTATATGACGACTGTGATTAAAAAGATCAAATCGCAGCGATCTGAGGGCAGGGAGTGACTGCGAGATGGAGGATGAATTGGCCTCAAGGCAAGCAATAGCATAATCTGCAATGTTAAAGGGTTCGGACCAGCCTAAACCACCGTGCACAAGATGGATGTGCTCCAGAGTTGGACACTGGAGCGAGCCCACAAAGTGTCGCAGGAATATCTTCTCGCTCCTAAACTGTGTCCCATGAATGCTTCGAAGCGTGGATTTCCCAGCACTGGCTTGAGCACGGATTGCGTTTGCTAGTGTGTCGAGTTCGCTCTCAGTACCGGACCCTCCAAAGAAACATAAAGAGTCTAACGGGCTGGATATAATGAATTTTGATACCATATGAATATTGTTAGACGCAAGGAAGCGTAGATGAGGAAAGTCTGGAAGGTATCGATAGTCCACGGTGCCTACAATTACGAGGTTCGTAATGGAGAATGCCCAGGCGGCATATTCTCTAAGAGCGCCCCTGATGGAAAGGCATGAGCATATGGTACGAATGGGGGCGCCTGATAAAGCGTGACAGACGGCTGGCACGAAATGACGCGAAAGGTGGAATACACCTTCGAGTTCGAGATACTGAAGCCGATGCATTGGGTTTAACGCATGTGCAATCGACTCCCAGGGAACACTTAAGAATGTTTGAGCTGTTTCGACGATAGAGAAGAAGACTTCATCAGGTATGAGACCCCTCATCTTGATGGCAAGCCGGCGAACATATGGAGCGCGCTGAACTTGTCGTGTGAGAGCATCGACGGATTTAGCAAATATTACGCTTGCTTCGTTAACCCTTCCAGCGCCATATATCTCTATCTCGAGCGTGATCGAGTGCCAAAGGAGACGGGTGGCTTCTTGACTCCAAGAGCGCTTCGCAATGGCACAGTTCTTGAGATCAGGCGTTGAGAGATGAGACATGATTTCGACCAGGATCTCGGGTAGGAATTCTCGTGAAAATGCCATGGTCAAGAGAGCGAGAATTTTGATGGAAGCTCGACGCCTTGGTGGAGGGTGGTCGGTGGCTGTGCTAAGAACGGGACAGTCGTGGGAAGCGATGCGGACGCAATTTCCAATGGATGGGAGTTCCCATTATAGGAAGGTAGGAGTCGTCGATGACGGTGTGGCCTTGCCTCGCATTCTTCCATGGATCGACATGAGCATGGACAAGGGCCTATGGAGAGATTGTCAAGGATATGGAAACGGAGGTCTTGGAACGCGATTTCGATTTTTACACAATTTTGTGAGGTCGTCATCGTGCTCGACGCGCTGCAGAGGGCCTGCGGTGACTCAGACTCTCCGACGCGTCTAGTTTGCGCGCAGAAAATCGCAAAAATGCGGGAGGAGTCCCGTGTGCTGCATGTATTATCGATGCAATGGCATGAGCCATAACCGACTGCATTTGGCGATTTGTCGTCGGGGATGAAGACATCGACGTTGCCATTGAATCGCGCGTTTTGTGACCGCCCAAAAACGGCCTACTCGCTTTTGCCCACGGTCCACCTACCGGCATCGGAGGGGAGCTGGAAAGGAGGAGGAATTTATGTGATTTATTGCGTAAAAAAACGAATAGGAAGCAAACGAGAAAAGGGGAGAATCGCTGGCGGTCGTGTCTGGTGAGTTGGAGGTCGCTGCCGGCGGGGGCCGGAAGGCACAGGACAGGCAACTCAAAACAACGGCCAAATGGACCACCACGGCCGCAACCCCAACGACCCCCTCAACACCCCCTACCACGCCAGCGTCTACGGGTCCACCAGCAACTCCAGCGTCGACATGATGGATGCCGAAGGCGAGCACGACATGGACATCGACCACCCCCAGTCGACCATAGCGCCCGGCAGCACAACGATAACGACGGCCGGCCCCCACGGCGCCCCCAACGGCATGCCCTCCCACGAACAGTACACCTCGTCCGACGCAGAAGCCGACGGCGATTTTGAGGAGGATGAGGATCTCACGTCGCCTCCAGCGCCGGCGCCCAACAACACTGGCTACAAGCCCGCAGCGGCTATCCCCGCCGGCGGCCAGCGCATCGACTTTACCAGTGTCGACCCTGCTCTCTACGGCTTGCGACGTTCGGTACGTTGTTTTCTGGACTGTTTTCAGTCGTCCTTGGGTTGACTCTATCTACGACAACTAGGAACGAGCGCGCGAGACAGCTATCGTGAGTGATTCTGCAACCCCCTTATCGCATCTGCCCCCCGTCCCCCTGCTCACTATCCCTCCCTTCGATTAGTACAACGGCGACGGTTCTGATGCATCAGAAGACGATGAAGATGATGATGCGTTCGCTGGGCCTAATGCACCAAAGAAAAGGTCAGGAGCAGGAGGGAACCACAACAAACCATTGTCCCATAACCGTGCAGGCTCCTCCTCTCGACCCAAACGTACGTCCATTATTCATACTTTAATCGTTATAAAAATATCTGATGGCTTCTATCAATCCTAATCTATGAATTATCACAATGACTCGGTGGCAATCCAGTCGCGCAACAACAGAGCGACTTGAACGACGACTCATCCGAGGATGAGTACGCGTCCTCTTCACGCAACAAGCGCCGTAGCAAACCCCAGTCGTCTGCTTCTGCTTCGGCACCTGATCTACGTGTCTCTTCACGTGGACAAAAAGTCCTCAATTACGCAGAGGACGCTGCATTTGACAGTGACGAGTTTGGCGACGACGAGGAGGGTGGAGGCGCCGGAGGACATCAAGATGCCGGGTTAACACAACAGCAGGTTGTCCCCATCGGCTACACAGCGGATGGGCTCCCCCTCTACGAGGCGAGCGATGAGATCGATGGTGTTTATGGGCACTCGCGGGACGAGGACTTTGGTACGTTTTTCTTCATCTCCGTCGCTTCCATCTCTTCCTGTTGCAAAAGCGGATGGAAGGAGCAACATAGAGACGGGGGCTGCTTCCTATTGTGTGTATATGGATCAGGGGCTGATTCGTAATCTGCGCTGCTTTTTTTCTGTGTTCTAGCCAATGACCCAGAGGACATCCCTCAGAAGAACCTGGTATGCTATGCTTGTATTGCCATCGCCCGCTCATCTACTAACCGACCACCTCGTCTGCTCTCGTACCCCTGTCTCCTGCGCCTTGTACATTGGCACCTAACTAACAGCGATTCCACATCAAATGGAAAAACTTCTCCCACCTCCACAACACTGACGAGACATACGAGTTCCTCAAGAGATACAAGGGCCTCAAGCGCGTAGACAACTACATCAAGACAATATGGCAAGCACAACGCGCCTTTGACATGGCCAAGAAGGCGGGCAAGATCTCGCGCGAGGAGATAGAGGCGTATGAGATCGACAAGGAGAGGAAGGTTGAGTGGTTGGAGCAGTGCAAGGTCGTAGAGAGGATTGTTGCCGAGAGGACTGGTATGGGGAGTAGTGGAGGTACCGTCGTTGAGTACCTGTGCAAGTGGAAGGGTGAGTTGTGCTTGGTTGCCGGGTTCGGTTATCTACTGGTGCTGATATGTTCGTCTTCTTCCAACAGCACTGGGGTACAACGAATGTACTTGGGAAAGTAAGTGTACTCCTATCGTCCTGCTTCTGGCCGCCCATCTGACCACTTTGTCCCATTCCGTACTCGCTATCCACTTTATCAGGCGAGGAGGATATCAAGAAGCTTGCCAGCGCTGAAATCACTGCATTCAACGTCCGCGAAAGAGCCGGCCTCGTGCCTTACCGATCCGTCCCGCTTCCCAGTGGTCGTCGCCCTCAGATCGATCCGGTGAAGATCGACCCGCCGTATCTTGGGCGCTCGGTATACGACTATCCCGATACATACGAGGTTCCACCATTGGAACGCGATGCGAATGGGGACCCTGTCGACCCGAATACGCCCCAGCTGAAGGACTTCCAGCTGACAGGCCTGAATTGGCTCGCGTATTGCTGGGGGAAATTGGAGAACGGTATTCTGGCTGACGAGATGGGTCTGGGCAAGACGTAAGTCTCTCGTTTCATCCTCAAGCCCCTGCGGATGCTGACCATTGTGATGGATCCCTCAGCGTCCAATCCGTATCGTTCCTGTCGTACCTCATGCACACCCACAAGCAATACGGGCCGTTCCTGGTCGTCGTACCCCTTTCGACCCTCCCAGCCTGGGCTTCTCAGTTCAAGGTCTGGGCACCCGACATGAACGTCATCTCCTATATTGGCAACGGGCCATCGCGAACTGTGATTCGCGAGTTTGAGTTTGGCACTATCCCCCGCAAGATCAAGCTCAATGTGTTGCTGACGACCTACGAGTATATCTTGAAGGATAAGGATAAGCTGGGCTCGATCAAGTGGCAGGCGCTCATGGTGGATGAGGCACATCGTCTGAAGAATAGCGAGAGTCAGCTGTATGAGGCCCTTACGAGCTTCTCTGCCGCGTTCAAGGTGCTTATCACGGGCACGCCGCTGCAGAATAACGTCAAGGGTGCGTTCTTTTTCTCGTCCTGATTGATACCTTCTGAGCTCTCGTGCTGACTTACACTTAACAGAACTGCTCGCTCTCATGCATTTCCTCATGCCTGAGCGCTTCCCACTCAACGCCGACTTTGATCTCTCCGACGCGAACCAGGAGGCCAAGATCAAGGAGCTGCACGTCAAGCTTCAAGGCATGATGTTAAGGCGTCTGAAGCGCGACGTGATCAAGTCGTTGCCGACGAAGAGCGAACGTATCTTGCGTGTTGAGATGTCAGCGCTGCAGACCCACTTCTACAAGAATATCTTGACGAAGAACTTTGCTGCCTTGCAAAAGAGCTCGGGAGGGGATGGTGGGGCGAAGGTCAGCTTGCTCAATATCGGTGAGTCCCTGTCTCTTTCTCTCTGAGGTTCTCCCCTTCTGATGGTTCTTTTTAATAGCGATGGAGCTGAAGAAGGCTGCGAACCACCCATATCTCTTTGACGGTGCCGAGACACCCTCCGATAGCAACGATGAGGCCCTCCGAGGGATCGTCATGTCCTCAGGGAAGATGGTCTTGCTCGACAAGCTGCTGCACAAGCTCAAGGAGGACGGCCATCGTGTACTCATTTTCTCACAAATGGTTCGCATGCTCGACATCATGTCCGACTATATGAGCTACCGCTCGTTATTGCATCAGCGGCTCGACGGCACGGTCTCAAGTGAGCAGCGAAGGAAGAGTATTGATCACTTCAACGCTCCTGGGTCGACGGACTTTGCGTTCTTGCTTTCGACGAGGGCAGGAGGGTTGGGTATCAACTTGGAGACTGCTGATACCGTCATTATCTTCGATGTGCGTGGTTTTGTCTGGCTCGATCTTTCCTTTCGGTTCGACTGACGAATTATTTGACTTTTTGTAGAGTGACTGGAACCCCCAGAACGATCTTCAGGCTATGGCGCGTGCACATCGTATTGGGCAAAAGTCGCACGTCAGCGTTTATCGCTTCGTGAGTAAAGATACGATGGAGGAAGATGTTCTTGAGCGCGCAAAGCGGAAGATGGTGCTCGAGTATGCCAGTAAGTACCGCGCAGGTCACTCGTGCTGCAGTATCCAACCCTAACGAATCGATCATTCCTATAGTCATCAGCCAGATGGATACTTCTGGTGCTCACATCGACTCCAAGAACAAAAAGGAGAAGGTCGAGCCTGATCGCGAGGAGCTTACTGCTATCCTCAAGTACGGTGCTCAGAACATGTACGCCCCTTTTCTTCCGAGCGTCCTTTGCCCGCCACTGATGATTGTGCGATCATACTTCCTCTAGGTTCAAGGCTGATGAGAACGCACTGAACAAGAACCTCGCGGAGATGGATCTCGACGATATCCTCAACAAGGCCGAAGAGCACGAGACCGTTGGTGGCGAGAACGCAGGCGCAACCTCGCTCGGTGGTGAAGGTTTCCTCAACCAAATGGCGCAGGTCACCGACGTAAAGGCTGACTTGAGCTGGGACGAGATCATCCCGCTTGAGGACCGTGAGCGTTGGGAGGAGGAAGAGGCCGAGCAGAAGCGCAAGGAGGCTGAGGAGGAGGCGGCCAGGGAGACGGCTGGGAGGAAACGCGCGGCGGCGATGCAGCCTGGTGCGTATGAGGGGATGGATGGTGTTGAGCCCGCCCCTCCTGCTCCTGCACCCAAGAAGCCTAAGGGCCCTGCGCCAATGAGGAAGACGGCTGCGCAAAAGGCTGTTGAACTCAAGGAGCGTGACTTGCGTGTGCTCGTCCGAAGTCTGCAACGCTGGGGTGATATCAGGACTCGATACGCCGAGATTGTGAGTGCCTCATAATGTTACGGTGCTTTGGTTGTTGGATTTGTTGCTGACCAGATTCCCTTCACTTCCCTTCGAATCTCCAGGCCAAAGAAGCTAAGCTCGAGGACAAGAACCAGCCCACAATCATCGAGACTTGTGACGAGATCATCGAAACCTGTGAGGACGCTCTCAAAGAGCATCGCGACGCTCGCCAACGTGCAGCAACCGATGGTTCCACAGGGCCCAAGTCTAAGGCCGTCCTCGTCTCCTTCCGCAATGTCAGCGGTATCAACGCGGAGACTGTCGTCTCACGATTCTATGAGCTGCGGATTCTCTACAACCAGCTGCACCCCATGGACAACCCTCTCGAGTGGAAGCTTCCCACTGAATCCATCAGGCCCACGCTCAACTGGACATGCAAGTGGGGTCCCGACGACGATGCAATGCTGCTCGTGGGTGCTTGGAAGCACGGATTCGGCAACTGGGAGAAGATCCAGGAGGACCCTGATCTTGGACTTGCGGGCAAGTTCTACCTCGAGGAGGGCAAGAAGACCGACGAGGTTCCTGCTCCTGGCTCAGGGCGTCCGATCCCCAATGCGATCCACTTGGTCCGAAGAGGCGATTACCTGCTCGGTGTCCTGCGAGAGCATGACGAGAAAGTCAAGCTCATCACGACGAACATGAAGACGAGGAAGGAGTACAGCAGCAAGTACTCGCCGAGTCCAGCACCGCCGGCGAAGAGGAGGGCGATCAGCCCAGATGGATCAATGGCAGAGAGCGCTGCGCCAAAGAAGAAGCGACGCGCAACACCAGAGTTTACTGATTCCTCCGATGATGACTGGTGAGTTGACCTTCCTTTTATGATTAGTATCAACCAACTGACGAATGTTGATGATCCTTGTAGCCCTTCGATGGATGAGGCCCAAACCAAGGAGGAGCTTCGCCCAGTAAAGAAACAACTCGTGAGTATCTCGTATGCACCTTCAATTGCCTGGGACCTAAATTGTCTTCCCCTTCAGAAAAATCTCAAGGCGCCGACGGAATCCTTAACTCGCGAAGCCAAGGTCGCCATTCTCAAGGAAGCCCTGTCTGCGATCGGTGATCGAATAGATGAGGTTGTGGCTGAGAAACGACGCCTTGGTGAAGATGGGGAGAAGTGGCGGAAGCACCTCTGGATCTTCGTTACGCTCTTCTGGCCTCGCGAAGTGAAGCACACGAAGCTGCAGGCGATCCACGCAAAGATCACTCAGAAGGGCCCGTAATACCATGCTTGGTTCAAATTGCACCATTTCGCTGTTTCGTTCTTCGCGTCACCCCTTCTGCCTCTTCTCCCGTCTTGCCGCCTCCTTTCACGTACTTCTTGGGACCTCGATCTTGTTCTCGCCTCCTGTCACTTGTCTCGCATCCATTGACACTCTTACTTTTGACGACCGCTATTCTTTCTGCTCTCCGCTTCTATATCTGTTGCTTTTCCCCCTGTTTCGCTCTCTCTGTGTTCTTCCTACTCATCCTAAGCATGTACATTGGTATTGTCCTACACCTTACTGTTCTTCATGAGATATAGTTACCTCTTGGTACGATGAACCGTTCCTTCGTGTGCCAGCCTCCACCATAAGATTAACCTTGCAGTCGTCGTGACCGTGACACGTTGAGCAAGCTGACAATTTGAGAGTCTCAGCATACGAGTCGTACCGCACTTCCACAACGAGGGCTATATTGTGAACTTGACCATGAGACCGTCAACTGATTTCCTGTACCGACCAGCTTATATTCTGGTGCTCACAATTCCTAAGCACGGTCCAAGCTAGGCAATCCTCATCAATAACGATCACTCCCAAAGTTGCGCAGCTTCGCTGTGATAGCCATCCTGAATTACATATTCTTCACTCTTTCGGATCCCTCATATTGCATCGCGCGCGTCTATCCTATCTTTTCACAGGCGAATCCTGCTTCTAAGCTCTCCAGCTCGCCTGTTTGATTAGTTTCGCCTCTCCACTGCTCCTGAAAGCTTTATCTATATCTCCGCGGAGGTGGTCAGCTGAAAGGTTTTCCGTCCTGTGGCTTGATTGTATTAATCTGATAGTGAGAGTGTGGAACCTATACCTCTTCTCGTCTCTCCTCTTCCTCCATCTTGAACACTCCAGATTGCTAAGTACAATATCTTTCAATTCTTTCAATGACTACCTTTTATCGAGGACAAGCGGCAGCATCAGAACTACGGTATTGTACTATTTTTGATCCCAATCCCGATCTCTCCTCAATACCACCACAATCATTCACATAGTCTGAAACCTCCGCTACCACCCCCACCAGACACACCGGGGGAGGTTCTTGCTGAGAGGTTGATCAAAATTGCTGCCAATGCTCAGCCAGACCCGATTCCCGTCATCTATGCTAATGCACCATCCACTGACCTTGGTGCCACTGTACTTCAGTATTCCGTCACAGCTGCCATATATAAGCACGATCCTAGGGCTAGGCTAGCTGCTGTGGAGGTGGGCTGGCTTCTCATCTTACCAGATCATTGGCAATATGACAGCTAATGCTCAAATAAAGCATGCTCGCTCTGCTCTCCAGTCCCAAGAATTTCTCGCAAAAATCGCCATTGAACTCAATCTCGCGCCCATAATCGGGGCGGAACAGACGTCTGATGTTCTCGGTAAGGCCGCTCGGCAGTTCGTTCATGCATTTAGTATGATAATGACGGAAAATCCGGGGTCGCGCATCCAGCAAATCTCTTCCGATCGTGTATCGGCGAAGTACATACATGCGCAACCGCCTCGGCGGTCCTTTTGTGGCTGGAAGAGCTCTTCTTACCCTATATCCCTGAGGCGCTTGCGCTCCCCTTACCGTCTGCTAATACCTCCGCAACACAAGCCACTCCCCCACCCCCTCCCCCTCCTATTCCCAATCAGCCTGTCAACCCTTTACCCCATGCAACAGCTGCCGAGGCATCCTCAGCCACCAGCTCCGCCCCCGTACCAATGAACTCCGTTATGCAATTCAACGAACTCCTCGCGCGGAATAACGCTGCCGAGAAACTCCGCTGGGAAGAGAATAATATCAGCTTGCACCCGACTCAGTCCCATGCACCTACCTGGCAATACAAAGCCATTTTCCGCTGCGGGGATGGGGAGTGGCGCGAGGTCGGAAAGGGAGTGGACGGGAAAAAGAAGGTTGCTAAGAATATGGCGGCCCATGAGGCGAGCCTGGCCCTGCGCGCGATGCGCGAGCTGACAGGCTGATCGTGCGCGCGCACGACCGATGTGACAGGCACGTCGACGGCGACGTGATTTGCCCTGTCGGCGGATCGCTTACTACCACCCTTTGCGCCCCACCTTCTCGTACTCCATTTGATCGTTTCATCTTTTCCCTTGTCTGTTCCGTCCGTACCTCTCTACTGCTGTATCCTCTTACTATTTCTTCTTGTGTACAGTAGTCCCCCTCATGCCCCATGCTCCATGCCCCATGCCCCACGCCCCTATGCCCTATGAACATTATGCCCCCGTGCTCAAACAGTTTCACGTCAATGGATTGCACCAATCTTGGATAGCATTTGACAATGTAACTACAGTACACAGCGGCGAGGTGAGGAACCAGATTATTTTTTGCTTCCACCCGCGCCCGATGTCGAGTCCTTGCCCTTGCCAGGAATATATGAGAACGTGCCTGACCCACCAGCAAACCATCGATCGTTCGCTTCCTTGAGCTTCGCGGCGAGGGCGCCAGGATTCGCGAGCTCGAGGCCTGTCGAGGTAGCACGTTTCAGGAGCCGGATCGGAGGGAAAGAACGCGTCATAGGAGAGCGAATGAGACATCAGTCAGAATGTAATCGTGATAGACAAGATGTGCGACGAACCTTGTGCTGGCGTAAACGTCAACGACGTCGCCGTCCCGCTCGTCTGCAACCCACTCGCCCCGCTCCCTCCTCCCGCTGCCGCGCGATTGAGCATCGCTAGTCGAAGCTTGTTCTGCTTCGACATCTTCGCTCGGCTCTTCGAATCTGCCGACTCGGCACGCACTTTACCCGCGCTCGAACCCGCCATGCCGAGTCCGACAGTCTCGTCAAAGGCTCCGACTTCCTCTTCAGCCTTGCCAAACTCGAGTCGATTCTGCATCTTGCGCAACTCGGTCTGGGCGTATGCTTCTTTCGCCTTGCGTGCTCTATAAGTCAGATGAGACAAGTGAGTGTCGGGTTAAGAAAAAGATGAGATGAGTATTAACAGCGTACCGTTTACCACCTCGTCGCTTCTTTGGCCCATCACCTGGGACAGGAAGTGCCTTGATGACCTTGGCCGGTGGAGGCTCAGCGAGCTTCTCGATATACTTTTCGAGCTTGTCACGCAGCATTTGGCCATACGATGCTATATCATAAGCGTGAGCAAACTACCAAATAAACGACAGAGAAACGAAAACTTACAATTAGAACCTTTTCGCTCCAAATCCATACGAGCAGCAAGCGACACCTTCGCAGCGACTGTCCGCTGTGCCTTCCGACGATATTCCTCTGGTGTACTTTGGACGAGTCCGCTCTGGTAGATGAACCCAGTGTGCCTTTCTCTTGTCGCAGTAGAGAAACCAGCCGCAATCTTCTTCTGCGCCCCAAGTAGATGAACGTTTCCTGCAGGCATTTTGGCAAGTGGGGCAAGCCCACCAGCGACACCCAACAGTTTCGCAGCGATTGTGGTACCAACGATGACACTGACGTTTGGTGCAAGCACCGACATACGAGATTGCACGTACTGGAAGATCTTGACTCGCGCAGCGTCTAGGCGCTCCTCGAGATCGCATGCTCGAATCACAGCGTCATATTCTGCTTTGGGGAGAGGACGACCTTTTGTTGTCGTCGCTGTGACAGCGACGGTCATAAGGATGGCGGCGGGGAGAACAGCAGTGAGATGGGCTTTGGTGAGATCAGTCTCGTTCCCTAAAGCACGCACAGAGCGAATGAACATGACGGGGTCGGGAACGAGCTGGTGCAGCTCGGGGAAGCGGGGTTGGTAGTGGTCTCGGATGAATTTGTGGACCACGAGGATTTCGTTATCCACATCAACAGCAAGGTTGTTGGCAGAAACAATGAGATGATATTCAGGATTGTCTTGAGCATTGGTCGACATGGAATCGGCGTTGGTGTTTGCTGGTTGTTGGGAGTAATGCTCAATATCCTACAGAGGTAAACGGCCACCACAGTAGTGAAGGAACAGCCTATTAGAATTAAGCTCCGAGGGATCATAACGCGAGTGATCAAAAGGCACAATATTCACCTTGAGGATTTCAGTCATTCGTCGACTACCTTCGAGCTTGGCCACCGAGCGCACATCCGTCACGGCACCAAGCTCCATCTCGTCCACATCGGCTTGGTCAAGCTCGTCTGCAGGTTTCACACCCCCTTCCAAGACAAGACCACCAGCATTTGCGTCGTCGTCGCCGTCTGACATTTCTTCGTCTTCGTCGTTGTCGCCAGAGCGCTTACGCTTGAGAGCAGAAGCAGGTGCTCCAGGGGCCTTGAAGCTCTTCTCTTCCTCAATAGGCTCATCATCGCCCCCGTCAAGATCATCAAGGTCGTCGAGCAGCTCGTCTGCGAGCGAAGACATGGCAGCAGAGTGGTATGTGACACGTGAGTCACGCGTTTCCCGAACAAAGTTCGTGTTGCAGTGCGTTCGTTCTCCCTCCTTCTACCACTTGGACTATTTGCTTGTAAGGATGATCTGTTAAAAATTCGCGTCCAGGAGAGCTCCAGAATAGCTCATGATGAGTACCGAGTGGTATCTTTCATTCGAGCCGCCTTCAACAGCTTCATATGGGCTGGGCCGCGTTTGAGATGCAGACTTATGTTCGGATACTGCTGAAGCTACTGGAACTCTCCGATGCTCGCCCTTACAGACGATCGAGGACAACTCACTGATAGCTCCTATCTATTTGTAGTATTGATAGAAATCAACAACAATGGACCCTAGACGAGCTGCTGACCCTAGAATGGCCCGAGACCCACGACGGGCGCAAGCACAGGACCCTCGACTTGCTCGAGCGGCAGCGACCGCAGACCCACGAGCACGTTCAGATTCTCCACTTCCCCCTCCTCCGATCAATGCCTCGGTCCCAACCCTTGCGCCTCAGCCTATGAGCGCTACAGCTGCACCTATCCTCGCTGAGTCCACTCCTAAACCTACGGTGGTGAAAAAGAGGCCGCTATTCTGTGTAGTCTGCGCGAGTAATCAGGTATGCATTCTTTCCATTCCGGGTGTCTCTGGTGTGTTCCGTGTCGATGGCTGACTCATCGTTTCGTTCGTGCTGTGTGCAGAATCGGTCAATGGAGGGGCATCACGTCCTGAAGTATGAAGAATCTACTCACTATACTCCAAAAAGATCATACTAAACGTGCTTCTTCGCCCGTCGTTTAGGAATGCAGGCTTCGAGGTCATGTCTGCAGGGACTGGTTCACTCGTCCGCATGCCTGGCCCAAGCTTTGATAAACCGAATGTTTACTCATTTGGGTATCCGTACGAGGCCATGTACCAAGAACTGAAAGCAAAAGACGAACGATTGTGAGTTCTGGGTTTCTGTGATTAGGAAAGTGCTCATGACTTTATGGCTCAATAGATACATCTCCAACGGCGTCCTTCCCATGATTGACCGGAACCGGTTTATCAAGACGGCACCAGAGCGTTGGCAGGATCAACGACACGTTGCTGACATTGTCATTACTTGTGAGGAGAGGTGTTTCGATGCTGTGTGCGAAGGTTCGTATCAATCATGTCTTTCCTATGAGTGTTTCCACTCACTCTTCTTCTGTCATACCTGTAGATCTTCTCGCTAAAGAGGGCGTCGAAAACAAGCCAGTGCATGTGATTAACATGGAGATCCGTGATAACCATGAAGAAGCCGCAATAGCAGGGAAGGCGATTTTGACTCTTGCTACAGCTGTAAGTCACCCCCAACTATAAGATTATCTGGTCTGCGGACTCATCCTTGCTACCCTCTTTAGATCGAGAACGCCACCGATATCGACGAGGAGATGGAGTCGATTCTCGAGGCACAACAGAAGAAACATCCGCACTCACTTCTCCATGCAATTGCATACTACTAGGCCACCAACGCACCAGTCTATTCTAATCTTCTGCATCACCCACTAACGAACCAATCGCTACACTGTCCACATCCTCATTGTATACCATATAGTGTTATTTTTTGTCCGCATTTGACCTGTATTGTAGAGATTCCCCAAACCAAGTTAATTTCCAGAGTTTGCGGACTTTGTGTGCTGCTTGTTTGAACATGATCGGATCGATCGAGGCTGAATTCGCGCGTTATCTTTTTTTCCTAGCCCTCAACCCTTACTCACCTTTTCCTTGTTTCTTTACCGAAAGCAATGGCTGACGTCGAGTTCATCCGGAGCAAGCTCACTATGACGCCCGATTTCCCAAAAAAGGTGCGACTATTCGCCACTGCTCTCGCGCGGTGCATGAATGGTGACTGTTGGAGTTTTGGATCTCACTATCCCATTCGGGACCAAACCAACTGTCTTATCATCTGGCGTGTCCTCGACCGGCTGGCGACTGCTAAACTGTTCACTTATTCCGCTGTTAACGGAGCAGGGCATCAACTTCCTCGACTTTCTGCCCATTCTCCGCGACCCCCTAGCATTCGAGACCCTCATCACACACTTTGTCTCCCATATCACCACCAAGACCATCCCTTCTCTCCCATCGTCCCCTTCGCCATCAGTAAAGCCAGTCAAGATTGATGCCGTCGTAGGACTGGACTCCCGCGGGTTCCTCATTGGGCCCATTATTGCTATGCGTCTTGGAGCGAAGTTCATTCCTGTTAGGAAAGCGGGAAAGCTCCCTGGCAAGACGATCTCTGCGACTTATGAGAAGGAGTATGGCTCCGTGAGTATACTCTGAACATTCATGGTGCACAGAGAGTATCTTGCTGAATAATGTGCTTTCGTACAGGATTCGTTTGAGATTCAGGAAGGTGCTATTGAGGAGGGAGATCACGTCATCGTTGTCGACGATTTGATCGCTACTGGTACGCCCAGCCCGCTACTTTTTGCCCCCTACCGAGCATACACGCTCACAAGCAAGTCCTTTGGGTGAACTACAGGCGGATCTGCGAAAGCAGCTGGCGAGCTCGTAGCCAAATCTGGGGGAAAGACGGTGGAGTACCTCTTCGTTATTGGCCTCACGTTCCTCAAAGGATGGGACAAGCTAGATGCACCCGCCTACTCAATTATCGAGTCTGACGATTGATTGAGGGGTGGTTCCGACAAGGCCGACCTACATCGTACAGTGCCTCTCGAAACACAACCTCCACCTTATTATCGGCGTCGCTCAACCAAGAATACATATCATTAGAATGTTAAGAATCAGTATATCGTTGACGACAGTATATACATACATTAGGGTAAAATAGACGTTTATGATTTCTTTACCTCGAACCCTTCAGACACTGCACGAAATCCGGCTACTCGCATAGATGGGAGACCAAATTGTGACAATGCCATGGCGAGAGGTACAAGAATGTCGCGGTACTCTGTAACCTGAGGGTGAGAACCTGGAAGACGGCACTGGTTACCATTTGAATGGCGGATCCTGCCACGAGCGCCACTCTTGACCCCCATGTTGGAAGTAGCCCGTATGTCCTGAATTTTCGATTTCTGTCTGGTGGTTCACTACGGAACTGTAGAAGAACTGCTCCCTTTCTCTCGACCATTTCTCCTTGAGATCCAGAGTGAAATTCTCTCTCACCTGGCAGTGCCTGATCTCAAGAGCTGTGCTCTCGTAGGGAGGCCATGGAGCAACGAGGCTAACCGCCTCCTCTGGCGATTTGTTAGGCTTGAGCTTCTCATCTCGGACTTCAGCGACCTCCCCAGTGCCAGCGAGAAATTTGGCACATTTATCAACACCTTGATTTCGCATCCTGAACATGCAGCTAACATCCGTCGACTTGCGCTCAAGATCGACGGCTTTGTTCATGACGAAGAAACTCTTTCTATTCTCGACAGCAGTACGGCGTTCCTCAGGGTTCCTTGGAACTCAATCATGCGCGTGCTTACTTCCATGAGCCAGCTGCAGTGTCTCCGCCTCGGAGGAAGGCTTCTCCCATATCGGCTTGTATCATCTATCTGTCAAGCTCTACCCGAGGCTCCCATTTCTGCTATATCAACCTTCGCTCCACTTATAAACCTGCCCGTGATGTGTACCACTTGGGCGACAAGCATCAGAGATATCCTACTTTGGGTAATTGGCGACTGCCCAGAACTTCCGCCCCTTCCGAATTTGCGGTTTATCGCTTCAAACAATATAGAAGTCGTATCAAAATTCGTCATGTCCAGCCCGATAGAATCCGTGTATCTTTTCGAAACTCAGTCGCGTAGCTACTCGACTCTAGGGGACGCCATTCGTGCTCGAGTGTGCGCAGGTACATCCACTCTTAGGAGTATCTACCTGTCCCTCAGCGCTTATACGGGGGCTATAGTGCCGTATGTCATTCGCTTGCTCCAGTGTCCAACATTGGAGCATATCCACATCGTCCTAGATTGCTTTTTCTTGGATGGATCTAGCCCTTTAGCAGATTACCCGAGTGTTTGCCTGGCCGAAGGAGCCTCTTTTATATCTCAGGGATTACCCACCCTGAAATCGCTTCGATTTGAGCTTTATGACGAGGGACTTGATAGAGTGCCTTCAAAAACTGTGGACCGCAAACAGAATCCATCGCATCTGGAAAGTGAAGCTGGATTATCTCTTCTTACTCGTTTGAGTCAGAGCAATTACCCTCCATTGCTTGAGAAGATAGAGATATACAGTATGGGTAAATCACCATCTCTGGAAACATCTGACCGCTATCGGACTGTCAGTGTGGAGGCGTCAAGGATCGTGTCTGAGTCTGGCAATGGCCTAGGCGTCTCTGATGTCTGGGCTGTCAAGGATTCGGTCGAAGACATTGATTTACAATACAACGAGACGGTACGAGCCGTTGGGATGATCTATCCTCGGTGGGGCTTTCACAATGGTTGTTCTATACCCGCTGTGCCAGATGCAGATGGGATCATTAGGTGAGCTTCCGTGGGACGAAGAAGCCGAAGGAGCTGCTATATATGCTGAACCTCTGCTCTCTCACTCCTTCTCTTTCAGATGGTCCCAGTCCCCGTCGTATATTATAGAGGACCTAGACTAGCATTGACCACTAAAGTGAACATGTGGAAGATCTGTCTACGGTCAAGGTCGTGATTGCGACGTCTGTGAGGCTACCACACGCGCCCACGCGCTTGCTGGTCCCGAATCTTATTTTTCGGGTTTTCAATTCTCTGGGGGCATAGTGAAATATCAAAAATCTACTCTCGATATAAAATCAGTTATCAACACTGAATCTGAGTCAGTCCTACTATCGTCCCTCCAAAGCCTCTCACTCAACCAGGAACCTGACATTCGCTATCCCTAGAAGCTTGAATTTTAGCACCGCCATGATTTGGTTGAGTGGAGATCGTAGCTACATGTATAACCTCTCCTGAATAGAACTGCTACCTCCACCACAAGCCCCACCGAAGTTCGCGTGATGGCTGTGTCACGGCTGTCACACAAGCCACCCAAATTCGAAGCTCGCCATAGCACGCAAGGTCTCAACAGCTCCGTATCAGTCTCAACACAATAGTACGGCTTGTTTTGACTGCTGCCTCTAGGCGAGATGCTATCATGGGCGCTAGGCACTCACGACACAATTGTGATTGCACGAGAGGCGCACAAGTCTAAACTGCGCCAATCCAAACCTTCTCGTGATGTCACCGCGCGCCAGGCACAACCAAATAAGCTTCTCTTCCTCATTATCAATAGCTTTGCGCTCCTTTATCGGTGCTGTCTCCGTATCATCGGCTTCCGATACCGTTCCAGTCACCTGAGGTGTCTTCGATCATGCACATCCCCTGCCACTATCACTTGCTACTATAGAAACATTATCGTCGATGTAAAGAGTATATTGCCCCCCAAATCGTGGCGGCGCAATGCGGAGGGCTCAATCCATTGTTGCAAGGCGTCATCCCCATCGGAAGTGGCGACTGCTCCTCGGTCGTTGAAATGACGAATATAGGGCCCAGATTGCGCAAAGATACGAAGCAATGATCATCGCTAACTTAATCGAGCACGGTATATAGATACCTACGCCTTACTCTTGGTCATCTTTGCCTTTGATCACTCTCGTATTTCCAATCCCTCGTTTCGCCACTTGGATTTGCCATCATGCCTGCTATCGCTGACGACTCTCTCGCTGGCTCTCCACAGCCATTGCAGTCCACCAACTCCCTCGACGGTTTCAAGAAAGTTCTCCTCACCCCTACTATCGGCGTAGAGTTCGATCCCAGTGTCAAGGTGCGCGTGCTCCTGGCTCATTTCCACCTCATGAACTATCTCAACTGACTTGATGCTCTCCAAAATCAAAGCTTACTGATCTCCTCAAGGATGAGAACTCTGATAATCTCATCCGCGATCTCGGTATCTTGAGTCAGTATGCGTTTATTACCATGCTTCACCCAACCATGTATTGATCCTTACTGACACTCGTGTTATATGGCTCCACTCTGAACCCTTATCCGATTCACCCTCTGTCGATGGTCAGTCGCCGAACGAGGCGTCGCGTTCTTCCGCGAGCAGGATCTCAACATTGAGCAACAGCGGGAGCTTGGCACCCGCCTCGGTCGCTTGACTGGGAACCCTCTGAGCTCTGGTCTCCACATTCACCCTCTGACGGAGAGTACCTCTGAACTGGGTTCTGAGGTTCGAGTGATCGAGAAAAAGGGGTATGTAGTGCTCTACCCGACGCAAGTCACTGTGCAACGCGTTGATCCACGAAATCTTCTAGGCAATACGTCGACACTGACGACTCAAACCTCGCCACTAAGGAGTGGTAAGTGGTCCTCACTCATCCTTTCCATCCGCTAAGGCCCTCATCGATCTGTTAGGCACTCTGACATCACGTTCGAGCCCATTCCAGCGGACTACTCTGTCCTCAGGCTCCCCGTCCAGCCTCCCACTGGTGGTGATACACTTTGGGCTTCGTAAGTCCTTTCTGGCACTTGCTGTGTCGGTAGCTAACATATACTCGTGGACTAGTGGCTATGAGGTTTACGATCGCCTTTCTCCTTCATTCGCTGCCTATCTGGAGACCCTCAGCGCATATCACTCTGGAGGCGTTTTCCGAACGATTGCGGATGCCTGGGGTACCAAGTTGAGGGACGACATCCGTGGTCACCCTTTCAACCATGGCCCCGAGCTCGAGGCTGTTCATCCTGTGATTCGCGTGAATCCCGTCACGGGTAAGGGAGAATCAGGATATTATTCATGCATATGCTGACGAATCCCTGTAAATAGGATGGAAATCGGTTTATGTGAATGCTTCGTTCACCAAGCGCATCCTTGGCGTCACCAAGGATGAGTCTGACAGGATTCTGAACTACCTCATCGAGCTCGTTGACCGCAACCACGACCTGCAAGTTCGTTTCCGCTGGCAGCCCAACAGTGTCGCCATTTGGGACAATCGCAGTAACTTCCATGCCGCTACGTGAGTCTCGTCCGGGATCACCGTTTTTACTTAGACTAAGATAGAATCTCACTCATTTTCACGTTGATGTATCAACAGACGAGACTACACGGAGGAGCGGGTGGGAGAACGAATTATCTCGCTCGGTGAGAAGCCGTCCTTCAACCCGAAGGGCAGGTCGAGGCGCGAGGCCTTGGGCCTCAAGCCGTCTTATGGCTGGACTGGCGAGGGTCAGCGTACCTAGTTCTAGTTATAGACACTTCAGCTCAGACCACTGTGTATATGTGCCTGTATATTCCTAGCTTTAGCCCCGAATGCTCAAATCGTTCCCATTTTATCGCAAGATTGGAAAGACACGTTCGTTCAGCGAGGGAAGGTCTTATGGAAGTCGATTTTGATAACTGTCGTCAGCGAACGCCGAACGCGTTGGAAGAAGCCCTGTCCAAGAGATATGAAACAAACATGACGTCGGGGTTGTTTGGTTGGAGGAACCTTGTCCTCGGGGTTTGTGACTCACCGTGAGTCTCCAACAAACTGTACTGGTAGCAACCCCCATCTAACTACAACCATGACACCAAGCACTCCTTACAACGATGGAGGTGCTAGCAACGACGTATCTTATGCTCAGGTCCCGAGTCTTATCTCGCTTCCTTTCGATGCTTATCTGTTGATCGTCCAACTGCTTGACGTGCGTGATGTGGTGGCTCTTAGCCTGGTGAGTCCGACGTTGAGATTTGGTTGAAACTGCAGTCTACTCAAAGCAGCTCCTTCCCCCTGCCCCAAAATCTAGTGTTCTCGCTCCACTTACAACACTCTGAATTCCAATCGTTCAATATGGCATGGCGTTGTCAAACGGCTCCTTAGAGAACGTCACATCGTCCCGTATTCCTTCGATCTGCCCAGCCTTACTCTTGGCGAGCTGCGCCACCTGGCTTCCAAGGAGACTCGGTTGGAGAACAGGCTTAGAAATGTGGCGTCTGGCGAGTCCATAGAGTGCCAGCCTCTGACAGCCGACTCCATGTTCAAGTTGACATTCCCAGACGATGCATTTGCAGTCTCTGTAGCTCTCCTTCCAGGCGGCCGGTGGCTCTATGGCTCAGCCATGGATCCCGAGGAACAACGTCTTGTTGTGATGTGCTGGGATATGGGAGCTTTGAGCCTCCTTGGACCGGATCCAGATGTGCCGACGCTAAACCCCGTGGCTAGTATCTCAAGTCGCGACTTGGTCAATCCCCGCGATATCGATGGGTTGAGGGACGAAACGGAGTTTGGATCGTGGCAGTCTCGGACTCTCTGCTATCAATACGATCCAGAAAATCAAACTATCAATCATCTATTCGGCCATCCTGTGTGGCAAGAGAATGAGCCTGGCCCGGAGGAGGATTCAGATGATGATGACGGAGGAGATCATCGGTGAGAGATTCGTCTCACTATCCTTGTCAGGTTATTGATACACTCATCTATGATTCCTTTGAGTAAGACCGACTGGGTATGTGTTGGAGGTCATACAAATGATTTGGGATGACGCTGGAGCGCCGTCGTTTCATCAAGCCGCATCTATCGAACTCTCGGAACAGTTACCTCAGGAGGTCTCTTTGGAACGTATGGTGGACACACAATTTGACATTCAAGGCAACCTCGCCTTCCTTCAGCTCGGCAGCCAAATGGTTGTTTGGGACTGGGTCAAGGGAGTAATCGGCATGATAGCAGCAGTGAGTGATTCTCAAAGCTCCCTGCTGATTCGAAGTAACAAGAGGTACACAGGGTGCTGTGCATGGGACAGCAAAATACTTACAACATCAAGATCAACTGATCGAATACACAATCGACTTTTTTAGGATGGCTCCTCTCACTGCAAATACGCTTCCTAAACTCAAAATTTTCATACTCCACTTCGAATTTCATCAATCCTGGACAAATGAGATTGACTCATGCAGGCTCTTTGTCTACCCACATCTGCCCCGCGACCGTAGTCCTCTCGGGCTCATTGCGTCATCGGATAAGGGTGAAAAACTGATTCCATACACCGTCTGCGACTTTTCTAACCGCAAATATCGCACTTTCTACCAAGTGCTGATGACGCGTTCATCGTCTTTGTCCTTTTCCATTCGCCACCAATTCCATGATCACCCCGCGCAAATATTCTTCTGCACTGCTCAACATTTGCTCACGTATTCGGAACATCGTTATTCAACTAGCCTCGGTCTTCCAGATATGACAGGGTGGACATATCCAATGTCCCTGCCATTAATGGATAGCCCGCCGCGTCAGAATGATACCGATCTAGACAAGGAGATCTTCCTCAACATTCCATTGAGTCCCCAGTGCTCTCTGGTGGATCCCAAGAAGGAGAACATACATATTCATAATATTTGCCCGATGTCTGGGACGGGGCTAGCGGAGGTGGAAGTTGACTATGAGGATGGAGATCTGGATCCTGTTGATCGTTTGTTCATGCTGACCAAACTCACTCCTTGATCGTCGTTTTTAGCTCGGCTGACAATCAAGGGAGTTCAGAGGAGACAACTGATCACATGCCGATTTTTTTTTATATCTCATTGCTCAATTATCTACCTAGATAGCTTGTTAAAAATCGTACATCGGCTCCCCTGGCCCTTAGAAGGGAGCGGGTAGGTATTATTTATTGAGCCCCAACGATATTATCATGAGTGGCTGGAGAAATTGACATAGGCTGGAATTCCGCATGCGTTGGTGTGCCACTCACCAAGCATCCACTAATGAAGCTGATCAGTACAGCCATATAGGAGAACCACAACCACCAGCCAATCCCATAACGCTACACGATTCCAGCCCATCGGTGCAGCACTGGGCTTCTCGTTTATTATGGCCGTAGAAAGCAACCTTTATAAGCGCCGTCTACGAGCGTGTAGCGCCCTGGGAGCCCTTTCTGGACACGCTGCGGTCAAGAGGGAGAGATTAGTTGGTTCGAGGTGTGGTTGACACCGACGCTGTTTGGATGGAGGAGTTAGTTCTCGGGGCGTGTGAACGACATCTCCAGTTTGACAGCGAGCTTTGACCATGCCCCCGGCCAACCGCCGCGGTCGCAGAGCACGCGGAACTGGTGGGCCTTATACTCGAAGTCCGACCCTCTCCTCGCTTCCACTGGATATTTTTTGTTTGATAATCGAACTACTTGATTTGCGCGACGTGCTGACCCTAAGCACGGTAAGCACTCCTGAACGTTGGCACTCAATTGAAGCTGGTGTCTGACCACGGCGACCCGTGGCGCTGGGTCCAAACTTTAGTGTTCTCGCTCCATTTATAAGTTGTTGACCTCCAGCCGCTCAGCCTGGTTTGGCTTTGCTCAAGATATTATCAACAAGCAACATCGTCGTTTCGTTCCACACTCTTTCAATCTCCCAAACCTCGCTCCAGACGAGCTGCGATACGTAGCAACCAATGAGAGCCGCTTAGAACACCGCCTCAAGAATATGGCCTCTGGCGAGTCACTGGAGTGCCGCCCTCTCACGGATGACTGCATATTCAACTTGAAGCTGCCGCATGAGGCATGTGCGGTCTCTGTATCGCTCCTCCCCGGGGGCCGATGGCTTTACGGCTCGGCTATTGACCCCAACAAACAACGCCTTGTACTGATGTGTTGGGATTTGGAAGCTTTGAAGCTCCTGGCGTCAAATCCTCATGTGCCGAGGCTTGAACCTGTGGCTAAAATCTCAGGGCTTCATCTCCTCGATCCCGTCGACATTGACGCACTTGAAGAAGAATCAGAGTTTGGGTCATGGCAGTATCAGACCTTCTGTTATCAGTATGACCCAGAAAGCCAGACGGTCAACCACCTGATCGCCACTCCTCTTTGGTCGGAGGATGAAACGGACTCGGATGCGTATTGGGACGAGAGAGGCGACAAAAACACCCGGTGAGGACCAGTCCTATCCATTTCTACCATTTCACTTCACTTCACTAACACAGTTGCGATTTTTATCTTAACAAGGCCAAGTAGTTATGGATTGGAGATTGTACAGCTAACTTGGACTACTACAGGAAAGCCGCGCTTTCGTCGAAGAGCCTCCTATGAGCTTTCTGAACAACTGCCAGAGGATGCTACTCTTGAGGGTCTACCGGATGCTTGGATTGACCTTCAGGGCGATCTTGCTTTCTTTAGCCTTAAAAATGGCGATATGATCATTTGGCGCTGGAAGGACGGGTTACACGGCAGATCCGCAGCGGTGCGTTATCAAAGAAAGCCTCTTGCTGGCATTATCTGACGAATGATTCACAGGCTCTCGTCTTTGGGAGGACACAATATCAATATAGTCGAGAGCTTCTGACAGAGTACACATTCAGGTCCAATTTTTCCAATATGGTTCCCCTGACAACAGCCCCCACTTCTTCGCTAGAAGTCTTCACGCTCCACGTCGGAGTTGATTCTCCATGGGACACTGAGTTGCAATCATCGAGCACAATTGATGAGAGACGGCATCTGCCACGTGATCACAGCCCTCTTGGGCTCATTGCACTGAAGGATGATGATACGGCGCTGATTCCCTGGAGCGTGTATGGCTCTAATGGCGGCTTTCGTAACATTCTGATGACTAGCTCATCTCGATCGCGTTCCATCCGTCACCAATTCTGGGAAAGGCCCTCGCAGATATTCTTCTGCACTGCTCAGCATCTTTTGGCATATTCTGACAAGGATTATTCCATCAGTATCGAAGTGGAATTGGACTTCGATGGTTGGAGTTGTCCAATGTACCTCCCATTGATGGATAGCGCACCGCGTCAGAGAGAAGGAGACTCAGACAGGGAAATTTTCCTCAATGTTCCACTGAGTGCTGACTGCTCTCTTGTGGACGCCGAGGAACGATATATCCACATTCATAACATTTGCCCGATCTCTGGGTCAGTTCTGGCAGAGTCAGATGTTAACTACGCCCCCGGACACCCTGGTGACCGTTTGTTCGTGCTGGCCAAACTCGCACCTTGACCCGTCTCTCCATTGTCTACTGGCCTGCTGATAGAGTAAATACAAGTCCATATTAGTAGATTATATATTTAGAAAGCTTTATTTTGAACACTGCGTGCTACATCGTATGAAAGGTCTCTACGCTTGCTAGTCCATCTGACATTGTTATTTCAGAATTGACTAGAGCACGCGTCGGGTGAATCACCAAAGGATTAAATATTTGACGAAGTACTTTGCATCCTCAAGCATGCAACTATTATCAATCGTATCACCATGTTTCCTGAGAGCAATACATGAAATCAAGCTACTTGACCTTCAGCGTTTCTTCAAGCTTTCCTTATTGAGGGTATCGTCGCTAACATTGGCTATATATCATCTTTGCGCTAGTGTATCAATTGACCCGGCTGCATTGAGATACAGCGAACAAATTCTCCATGTCTTTTGGCAAGAAGCTGTTGTCGACGGAAGAGAGGCGAAGCGCCAAGCTTTGGACCCAAATCTCTTGTGACTATCCCTGCCAAACCTCAAATCAATACCCCCTTTTGTTGATGCTATTCGAGGTGCAATTCATTCATTTCCAAATCGAATCGAATCAATCCAATAGATAGCGGAGTTGCAGGAGAAATACGTGAGGCGGTAATGAAGATACAATCTTGTGCGATTACAACGAGCTTCTCATCCAGGCAGAGGTAGGGGCTGACCAATAGATGGGTGATCGGTACTCAATGGCCTCCCACCAGTTGCTTTCATGAAGGAAGAAGTGTCAAATATTAATCAGATCGTAGTTCAAAAGGAAGAATTCATACCTGGATTGGTTGCCATGCTTCAGGGAGATGTAGTCGCTCCATTGCGGCTGGTCAGCTGCAGTCACACAGGCAGCACCTTCCTGCAACCGCCTTTCCACTCTCGAATCCGTGACAGTCCAGCGACCATCAGAAGTGCCTGAGGAAGGCAACCTAGAGGCCTCGATATCCACGATGCAATACTCTTGCTCCACACCGTGGCCGAGGCACTGAATTTCCACGCGTTCCAAGGATGGTAGTGGGTCGGTATCTAGCCAATGGGCAAGGCGACGGGTAGCTTCGAGCGGAGACAAGCTAGCGAACTCAACGGAGGGTATTTGTGGAACTTCATGCCCTCGAGTAGAGCAACCCTGGTTGCGCGTGTCGTCATACATTTGGAAACGAATGGATTTGACTCTGGGGAACAAGTCGGCCAGTTCTGGCCGTTCCAAAGACACCACAGGGTATTCGTCCATGAGATATGGTGCCGTGATGTGCCACGTGCAACAGTTTATGCTGAGGTGGAGCTCCTCGAGGGTAGGGCATGCGAGAGCGCATATGACGTCTCCAAGCTCTGTATCATCCCCAACATCGAAGCAGAGGCGGGCAGAACGCAGCGACGAGATTCCTTCCGCAGTACGAACTTGAAGCGCATCGCCTAGCTCGAATTCGAGCACCGATTCCGAGGAAACGTCTCCTCCCCAGAGGTAGATTGCCTCCACAGGACTGGAACGGACAAATCCTGATATGATTAACGGATTCGATGACGCGACGAAACGCAAGTGGGGGAGAGAGGGGAAATTCATGTCGTTGGTTAATGGCGTGCTCACAATGAGCTCTGTGAGGGATGATGCGTAGGATTGGTAAAGAGGGAACAACGGTCGTCCGATCCCCAGTGAAATGGCAGTCCTCGGAGCGAAAGCTCGGGAGAGAACGGAGATCATTTGTTCTGGCAGGCCAGCCGCAACAATGCGAAGGAGTAAAAGATTTCTCAAGGACGAGAATGCCTTTTCGACGTCACTGAGTGGCACTGAAAGGAATTGGGATGGCTCAGTGGGATGTGAGTGGCCATGACGTCCTGGGAGGATCAAGGTAAGGGCGCGAATGTAGATGGCACCTCGACCAAGTCCTGATAGGAAACTGATAAAACGACGAAAATGCACGTGTGGGTCGATTTCGGGGTTTGGTTCAGCTCCTAGCTGAAACTTGATTGAGCGCCTGAGCAGAGGATAGGCCTCCTCATGGAGGGCTCGAAAGGCTAGAGAGGAGGATTTTAGATCAGGGATCCGGAGATAAGATAGAAATTCAGCCTGTAGCTCGGGTAGGAATGGTCGCGAGAAGGCGGGGATCGCTAGAGTTCAGAGCCTCCATTAGATACCACTTTGCTCCACAATGGTGGTTTATAGACTCACTTTCAGACGACATGTCTATCTCAAAGGTGCTAGCCAAACTTTGCCAGGTGGTAGTGGTTTGTGTGCTGTCTGAACCGCATTAATGTCGTGATCTTGTGTGATAGGGCCCGGTCGAGCGGAGAGGCCATATCAACATGTCAAGCTCGGTCACAGTGGCTCGTCACAGTCACGCTATGCGCTCGGAATATCAATTATCAGCACGTTCTTGGGGACGAAGGGCTCGACGACGAAAGCAAAGTTGTGATGATTCGCCCATGGAGTGAGGCTGGTATACATAGATAAATACTGATTAGATCAGCCGGGTATTGCGCAGCGCAAGCCCATTGATGTATAGAATGCGGTGCGCCGAGTGGGATAACGTGGGCGGTGATTGCTGCTTTTGCTGTTGTTCCTGAAGCAAATCTTGCAGCGCGCGGAGGCCCTCCACAGCACCACCAGCCTTCGGCGTGGGAGGAACCTTGGGGGCTTGATCAGCAGCCTCAGCATGCCCTTCCTCCACAACCACGCCTATCTCCATATCAAGATCGGCATCCATGTCAATGACCTCCACGTCATGGTCAAAGAGAATGGGCGGAGGTTCTCTGAACACCTCTACTACAACATCCCTCCTCCTTCTGCCCTCTTCCTCGTCTGTACTGCTCCGGGTTTCTGCCCACCTTACCAATCTCTCCAAGCTTCTCCCATCTTCACGCGTGACCACGACAATGCATACATCCATCAACTCCCGATCCGCGTACGCCCGCTCCTCCACATCAATGCTTGGGTTGATCAGACCACCCGTGCTCGACGAGGCGTACTCCGACTCGTTGCCTTCATTTTGCGAGTTCCAAACAATGGCACCCGCGAAACCTGCCGCTTTCGCAGCGGCGAGCTTGCGGAGGAAAGTGCAGCCACCGCGCCGCAACAGAAGAACGGAAACTTCGGGGGCGGACCGAGCTTGTGGAGGTGTGAACTGAGATGGAGAATCCGCGGAGGATGATGAAGGAGCAGAGAAGAATTTATCTGGAGAAATCAAGTAGCCGGCTCGTAAACCAGGGTGGTGATCCTCGCACCCTTCGAGGTTATGATCCTCAGGTAGCATAAGGTGGATATCACCATTGAGTGGTGATTCATGCCCAAACTGAAGCGGTTTTTGTGCTCTTGCTTTGGGTGAAATGGTCTTGGATGATGTGCCAGGTGAAGCAAGCATACGTGGGATGCCAGGGTTCCCGCCGAACGATGCAGTGGCAGCGAGCAGGTCAAACGAAATCGCCATTTCTGTTTCTCCCTCGCGTGGCTCACCACCGTCTACAGATGACGTCTTTGGGAGAAGGAACGTTGGGAACTCGCCAGCATCTGGAAGGTCTTCTAGTTCGTCTCTCCCATGTGGAAGGGGGTAGGAGAAACGGAGGTATACGTCGGGTAGGAAGGAGTGTTGAGAGGCGGAGTTTGAGTTAGGTGAACCCGAATCCGAGCCAGACTCGCCAGTAACACGTTTTGTAACAACAGGATCATGGACCCAAACGATATCGCTTTGTCGAAGCGCATATGGGCCCACTGTCAACGATGGAGAGAGAATAAGATTACTCAATAATCAGCAGAACGAGAAGTAGATAGATCATACCTTGTGTGATATCATAACCTGTCAGGTCCAGGCGTGCAGTCGCCTGGACCCTCAAGCCCGAAACATTATAAATTAAGAGCCCTCCATGAATGAGAGCAACTTTGTCAGCTGAGGGAGTGCGATCCTCGACAACAAAGTCTCCATCATGCGAGAGAAGCCATTCCACGACCTATATTCCCGTGATAGGTGTATAAGGTTGAGAGTAGGCGTAGGTGGTCAACATAGTCGTTGAGGCACAAGGCGACGTAAGGATAAGATTGCATTGCACCGAGAGGTTGGAAGCGGAAGTCGTAATCGATCGAATGGAAAGAATAATGATAACGAACGGTTGTTGCGATCATTGACGACGACCCCAAGCACAACATTGGAGGAAGGCCCAGGTGACACGCAAAATCGAAAGAAAATAAGCGATTGTCAGCAATGATTGCCACATCGTAGTGAAAGAAGCAAGTGGAAGAGATAGAAAGACAGTTTCCAGGGGACGAGTGGGGGAGTTTGGGGTAATATGGAGGGATGGGAGAGTTCTTGACGGCTGAATGTCCTCACCGTCGACATGGATGGTCGTACCAGGGGCAAGGGCGGCCGCAAGCGAGCTGATGAGATTCAAGAGAGAAGAACTCACGTACTCCTCAACCTTCGGCACCTCACACGATCCATGTGCATCCCACCATTCCTTATCCTCCTCTGTCACTACTGCTAACTGCTTTGTTGTCCCCTCAGAAGCGGACACGCCTGGCAACAATGGCTTATCACCACCGAATTCGTACTTCCACGATTCCGGATCGTATCTCTGATTGACTTTGGCGTTTGATGTGCTGGCGAACTTGGCAGCTGGGAAGCCCATTCCTTGCGAGGCGTCTTTCGTGACGCTGATACCACTCAACAATCTGGCGTACTCAAAGTCCCCACGATCACGGATCGTACCCAATAGGGCAGGTGCGGAAGATGGCTGGTCGGCACGTTTTGGTTTCAAGGAGGGAATGTGAGGGTGGCGATATCGGGGGCACGTCTTGCTTCGGCGACTGTATGCGCCTTGTCGGACTGGAAATTGAGGCGGAAGAAGAGCGTCGGAAGGAGGGTCTAAGATGGGGGTGGTATGGTTTTCGTGGGTGCGGTAGGTTGGAGGTTTAAGTGATGACGGGGTACGATATGGGTTCATAACTGGGAGTGGATGGCCCTCCGTGGTGAATACCAGGTTAACGGCATCTTTATTGAGAGGGTTCTCTTCGTCAAAGAGGAGATACAGGTACTAAACAGAGCCATGCTTTAGCTATGACCTCGATATATTTCAGGGTTCAGCATACCTTGAGGGTTTCGGATAGGGCAAAACTTTCCATCCGATTCTCTTTCTGGTCGAGGAGAAGATTAGAGATAGTGGCGAGACCGCACTGAACCTTTGCCCGGCGGTTCAAGTCCTCCAGTATCCGTGCACCAACATCGAGATAGAAGGAATCATGGGTAGCCTTCAAGATTTTTTAGTCAACGTTAGTAGAGGAGTCAATATGAAAAAGACTTACTTGGTAAAGGAAGTATGTGCTTTCGATAAACTCTGTAAAAGAGAGTATCGCTGTTAGTGAGGGATCCAGTCGTCAAGATACCAGAAGCTGTCGAATCTCACCAGGTCGTAACGGGTATCCTAAACTGATAGCTTGTCGTGTATAGATGTTGAATGTTTCCGGTATCCCACTAAATCGTTTCCATAGACCCCAATCTAGCGGTAAGAGGAATGACCCGATTAGATGGTGGACTCTCGCCGCAACAGACGTAAAATGAAAAACGTACAAGCAAGATGTGACTTGATCGCATTTTCCAGATCTCCTGCAAGAACCTGTAACCCTGGCCAGAATGCGCCGAGTGAATCGATATGCTGCGCAGCAAGTTCGCCGCTTCGCATTGCAATAGACCGAAACTACACAACAGCCTCGCAAATCAGCGCCTTACGTCCTCTGATAGAATTGCCAAGAGACTGGTGAAGCGAAGTCTGGAACTTACCCAGAACCCATCTGCGCTTCGTGAATGTGATAGGAGGGGACCGTAAGAATCGTTCCACACGTCGAGGTATGCTTCCTCGCCCGACATGATGTACATCTTGAGGGCATACTCGAAGAACGAGTCAATCCCAGCGCCAATACCGCTCGCAAGGGGTTCAATCCAGTCCTTCAGGTCAAGAGAAGAATGAGCGCTGCGCATTGGCCGATGGATGAAGAGGCAGGACATACACCGGTGCGAACGTTGATTGCGTTCCCCACCAACCCAAGCTTGCTCCGCCGATTCCATACAGCGAAGAAAGCCCTTCGTGCAGCGGCTTCGAAACGCGGGTCTCCGGTGAGCCTAGAGAGTGTTGTGAATTCTAGAAGCAGCGATCCAGCACCCGCCGTGCAAGACTCTGTTGTTTCCTGTGTTGTGACACCTCTGCGAAGGTTGACCTAAAATGGGGCCGAGTGAGTAATAAGGTACCAATATTCTTCAAAGGGAGGTGATCCTCACTCTGGCATATGGCATCCCAGTCGGGGTGTTGAATGCCGGCAGCAAGCGCTCGCCGAGGTCTTTCGCTAATCTCAACAATCCACCGTCGTACCCCTCAATACCGAAGCCCCATCTCCCCTCTTTGTCGTTCGCAAACATGTGCGCGGAGAGTAGGGATCCAACACCACGGATTGTTATCTCAAACACTTGCGGCTTGGTGTCCACGTCAAAGGAAAGTGTTTGAAGGACGGTGTTAACCGCCCATGCGAATCCAGACTGGTTGCGGAGGACCACAAAAGAGTCGAGATTATCGAGGAGCGCAATGGAGACGTTTGCATTGACGTCGTTGAGGTGGATCGCGGCTCTGTAAGCATAGAGTGAGACTTTGTGGGCCACATATATAGAATTCTCTTGGCGAGAACGTACGGATTCTTCCAGTCGGGCCCTTGCCCTGTGCAGGATATCGGTGATAGCTCATCAAAAGGATAGGCTGTATTTGCGTATACAACATGTCAATATCGAGGGTGCTGAGTGGCCGGGCCCAGGAGGTATGCCAAGCATAAAGCGGATTAGCACATACCATGGTCCATGTAAGAGTCGAATCCATGCTGCCACAGAGCTTTTGTTGCATCCCTTGATTAACAATAGAAAAATATCAGAGATACGTATACTGCCACGTTTGTGTACACCAATCGGCCGAGTGGCAATATGCTTACCTAGCAGCTATCCTCCTTTCAGAGGTCCACGGCTGGGTGTATCGATGCGAGCGCCCGGGCCCACTACCGAACGCCAAGATGGAAGATAGCGCGCTGAATGCGCCCCATTTCATGATCCGCCGTAGCAAGGCCTGCCAGACCCTCCGGTATCAATATGTTGGGGATAGTTGAACGACCAGCAATAGTCTCAGAGATCCTAGCCCTCCGAGGAAATTCACAGAGCGAGGTGCAAGTGGCAAGAAAGAAAACAAGAAAAGAGCAAGAGGCACGATTCGCCCAAACAATCAACAAGTAGCACACGAGAGCTGGCAGTGGGGTTCTCAGAGAGTGTGACGCGTTATGTGTCACAAGTCCCCGAACACCATTCCGCCTCCTCAATTCTGATTCAAGCCAACAAATAAAATGCCCGATACTACTACTGCAATTCTTGGCCAGTATATGCTTCAGGGATGGGTTAGTGAATTTTCTACCTGTTCGGTAGAAAAAAAACATGCACGATCTCGACACTCAGACACCGCACCACCAAAGATTTTGACAGACGATATTTGCCCAACACCAAAATGCAATACACCACTAATGCGAGCACCAAAGAGACTTGCACCAGAAACGTTCTGTGCCACCTGCGACGGAGGTCCCATTGGAAGCTCGAGTGAGTCAATGCTTCCGATCCTTGCAAGCAAATAGTCGCGCGTCAAACCAACATTGCTCTCCTTGTAATAGCACGAGTCAAAAAACCAGAGACTAGCGCAAATGTGGCTTCTTCCCCTTCGCTGTCGTCTGCTTCAGCCTCCTCGCTTGCCCGATCCCAGGCAAGCCTCACAACTCCTGCTGACAATACAGCAGTTGCCTCCAAAACCCTCTCCCGAGCCTCCACCCCTCCCACTGAAGTCTCTGAACCCGATCCTATGGCTGACGACAACTTTGTGCTCCCTCCACCCACTGAGGAAATGCTGCGGCGACGAAGACAATCCGATTATGCGAGTGCAGAAATCGGGAAGAAACTCCTGGCTGGATGGGCTATGTTGGGCGACGAGTGTCCGAATAGCTCATGCTTTGGGGTGCCACTGGTGAGACCTCCAAAGCGGATCAGTGGTGTTGACGATGCGCCTAAGGTTCGTTATCTCTCCTAGCTCCGTATGATTTTGCTCGTAATTGATAATCGTTCCGAATCATAGGAGTGTGTCGTGTGCAATAAGAAATATGTAGTCTCGGATGACGGTAGACTCCAGGAGCTTCAGGCCACCCCTGGAGCCTCCAGCAGCTCAGCGGCCCCACCACCCCCACAACCTACTGCACCAGCTTCCGTCCCTGCTACTTCATTACCTCCAGCAACACCCTCCTCTCCGTCTCGAGCTAAGGGCAATCGTCCTGCTGCTACCGCTCCTGCACCAGCCCCAGTCCCTTCGGTGCCACCTCCTACACAAGCACCAGCACAGCCTATCCCAGTTCCGACCTCATCAACGACCACTGGTTCCAATCCAACAATTGATGCACTGGAAACCGCCGTTACCGCACTCACGGATGATCTGAACGTCGCCAACGTCCGTGCGGGGGTGAGAGCCAGTGGAATCAATGCAAAGCGAGTGGGCGAGTTGTCGGTGGCGCTGAAGCAAGCCTTGGAGGCGCTGGAGGTCGCCAGGAGAATACTCTGATCTGGTGCCGTTAGAGACAATTTGTGTGCATAATATACGCGCAGTATATAAGCCTCTTGCTCGCTCCAGATCAACGTATCACCTCGTATAGTCATGCCGTGATTCAAGCGGGATGAAACATCTACTGGAATATCGCCACTGGCTGAGGCCCACTTAGTATGATCAAAAACATAATGTTCGAGTGTAATGGAAGATATTCATTTGATTGGAAAATGAGTACAAATGGTTCGATCGTCTAAGTAATTGGCTAATGGTGAGGAAATACCATCGCGCTCATGAGACGTGTGCGCGGTTTTCGGAGCCAAAGGCAGGTCTACTCCTGATCGTGTAGCCTAGAAGAATTTATGGCCAAGCATCTCCTCCGTCAAGACCCACAGCCTCTCGGCATTCTCCTATATGTCACAAGCACAGATAGAAAAATTGTCAGATGTATATATTGAGCCCAGGGTCGTTTGTAAAGACTACCCACATCATTGATCCAAGGTGCGACGCGGTCATTGTGGATCTGGCAGTCTTCGATCCATTCCCCAGAGTGATCTATACCAATAGCACAAAGGGTAGCGGAGAATAGCGAGCCATCAATGGTGGATGTCAGAGACAGAGAGTGTTCGCGTACACATACCTTTGAGGGCGGGATCAAAGGCCGCGACGACGAAGCTGGCAGGGGGTAGAACGAATGAAGGGAATTGAGTTAGCTCCGAAGGACAGGGATCGAATCAACCGCTGGTCTTTGTTGCTTACTTTGAGACTGCCTCTTCCTTGGGGCGCGAGTACTGATAGAAGAGAGGTGTCCACTCTCCATCGGGAGTCTTAGCTCCTATATGCATATGAATTACCATCCGAATTAGAGTCCATGGTAAGCACTCCGAAACAACCGTTGGACCTGGAATACATACCTATCTTGATCCAGAAGTGGTCAGGCACGCCGTCAGTGCCAGGGGTCATAGAGACTAGCAAACATAATGTCAGTCCCGAATCAGGGACAGGTCAATAGAATAGACCGAGAAGCACTAACGACCCGGGTGCATGGAGATGGAGGTGATCTTGTCTGCGGCAAGTTTCTTGGCGAGGCTCCTCGAAAAGAGTGCATTTGCCACCTTCGATTCTCCATAAGCGACCTGAGAATCTGTACGAGAATTGTTTGAACAGAATTAGAATTATTATAGAGACCCGAAATCAGGAGCTGGACAAGAACGCACCCCACTCTTCAGGGCGGAGCTTGTAGTTCGGGTCGTCCCAGCGGAAGTCCTGGAACGCATGAGCACCTGATGAGACAGGGACAATGCGCGCGCCAGGGCCAGCTTGGCGGAGGCGCGGAAGGAGCAGCGACGTGAGGAGGAAGGGGCCGAGGTGGTTGCCTGCGAACATGGCTTCAAAGCCTTCCGCGCCATAAGTGGGTTGGGGAAGCTGGGGAATGCCATGGCCAAGGAAGAGAAGCTATGCAACGATCGCAATGTTTCACGTGTCAATCAACATTGAATAGATGTATAGAGAAGGATAGAAAAATCACGTCGATAGGTTGCTCGTCTGCATTCACTTCGGCAGCAGCCTTTTTGACCGAGTCGGGAGAGGTCATATCGACCTCGATCAACATAATCGCGGGCCTGTGGGCCGTAGGCTCGAGGACCTTAAACGCAGTATCGACAGCTTCTTGCATTCTAAGATCTGGCAGTCAGGGAAGGTATCCATGGTGTAGAATGTTTAGGCGGCTCTGCTCACTTGGCCTTTGTGCGACTGAGGATCCAGATCGCCTTGGGATAGGGCGCAATAACACGAAGGAACTCGCCTCCAAGGGAGCCAACGGTGGCACCTACGAGGACAACTAGAAGTGAAATTATTAGAAAACCACCAATGCCGCATTGCATGGTAAACCTACTGTTCTTGCCAGCGATCGAGCCCTTCAATGCTATGGCAGCCTCTTCAGCAGTGGTCTTAGCATTGAAATCAGGGTTGGATAGGGCCATAGTAGAGTCTTAGATGCAGTGATGCTCTGGAGTTCGGTGTTTTGTGGCACTCAAGGTCGAGTAGGTGAGGAATGAGGTCAAACCGACCATCGACAGCAACGTTTTATACACAATTTGCGGGCGCCGAGCGTGTTCCATGTCATGCGATATGGTTCCAGAGACTGTCTAGGTGCTCAGACGCTGCCAGAGGAAACATATCCCAAATTTGGTCGAATATCGTCAGCAGCTTGACTAACGGCGGCCGGTCGCCTTTTGAATAGGAGGCCTGCGGGTTTGCTTCCGGTCGATGTCCCGGAGGCGATCCCGGAGATCCTACAGCCTTCCGAGACGAGTTTCGGATGTTCAGACATGGCTCTGAGTGGTCCGCTAAGCTCCCTTCACCAACAAACTCTGAGGAGCCATTTACGAGCAAGAGTCTAAGCATTCACCTGCCGTCCACTGATGAAAGTCTTACACGTTGTCAATGCTACAAGACATAGTCCCTGATGCGTTTAATACCCTGGATAACCCGCAGAGTATCAGCAGGCAGAGCTGACTGAGTGGAGTGCTGAGGTTGGATTTGCATCGACGAAGAACATGTTCGAACTATGATATCACTGGCCAACCGTTCCGCTTTCTCTCTGCCTCACTTCTCCTGTAGAGCGGTACCTACGAACTTACGGCATCCTAGAAACATGAAGCACTTGCTGCAATGTATATTGGCTTGGAAACTGACATAATTATTCGGAAACCACTGCAGCTACGAGCAGCACGCCTTTGACAGGCCAAATTGTCTGATAAACGAGGCACTGGAGCACATTTCTTGGCCCTCCCAGATAACGAAGATTATCTCCCCGTTATCAGGATCAGCATCTCCCCCCTTCAGCGCGGTATATATACTGGGTGCTGCAGTTAATCAGGCATCGTTCGACGCCTCCGATTTCTCCCGACAGCTCCCCAAATCTCTGTATCTTTTGCTCCTGCCCAACACGAGCACTAATAGCGCTGCTAATACCTCGCCTCTGATTCGACGGTCTTCCTCCCCTCATGTTGCCTTGAGGCCTGGCCGTCTTGAACGCCCGCCGTCTCGAATGTTGGTTGGCAGAGCAAACCCGTCTCATCCTCTGCTCGCATGATCTTCCGACGTCGCTTCTTCCACAGATAACCTCGTTAGCCGCAGCCTAATGTGAGATCTCAGGACATGCCGTTCCCAGGATATCTGACGCGGCCTCAGTCTCGCACCGCACCTCTGATTCCTACCTCCATTGCACCATGCTCGCTCCTTGCATTCCAAACCAACTCTAAACCAAGTGCTCGCTAGCTATGTCTACCTATTGTCCTGGAGCATAAGTGGCCATCGTCCCCACAAGTCGCTTCCTTTTCCCCAACCGTGCTCCTTCATTCTCCTCCATCCATCCATGAGGACCACCATGGCGTGGCTTGGTGGCTGATTCGCGTCTAGGGCGAGTTTGCCGAATGAGTCATCATCTTGTAGGCATAGTGGTCTAGCGCGATGATCTCCTCGGCGAAGGCGCACATCAAGTCTCGAGGTGATATGAAGTTTTATGTGGAATTTATCCCCCAGAGTGAGTCGCTTCATGTCCGACGACTCGGAACACTCCGCTGATCAATGCTTGCATCACTAGCGTCACGAAGGCGGTATGTAGCAAACGGAGGGTGCGGTGCGGCTTTCTCGCAGCGACCATGAAGCCGTGGCGATTGTTGTTTTGGGTTTCCCGCACCAGCAACGAGGGTTGACCCAGCCTTTCTTGGGCTCAATCGAGCACCATACCCAGTAGCTGTGTCAGTGTCACCAACCTGAGAAGACCTGTGCTATCAAGGGCCAAGAACAGGCACGAAAAGGTGCGACAGCATGCGATTAAGGAATTGTCTCCGATGATCGGCCCTTCGGAAAACCGGGCATCGGGCAACCCATTTTGCCCGCACGTGACAAGTGTTTGTCTCTGTTGTTCCCTCCCTTGAACTCCACCTAAAACGACGACGCAACCGTCCATTTATCCCTCCTCTCTCCCCTCTACTCGCTGCCCAACATGATGCGCTCATCAGTAACCACTTTTTCCAAGGCCCTCGCCTCTTCTTCTCGCTCTGCCGTCAACTCGTCATCAATGATGACCGCGAGAACTCGGCCAGTTGTGGGCCTTGTCTCGTCGTCGGCAGGCCCGTCGCAGCGTCGTTCTTACCATGCCAAGGTTATTGAGCACTACGAGAGGCCCCAAAATGTGTGTTTTCCATCCCGAGTTTGCTTTTGAGCACCGTTTGTGCTGCAAAAATCGGCATTTATGGGAGTTTCTGCCGCTTATCTGATTACGCATCCATGAACTTGTCAGGTCGGCTCGATGCCTCGCGGTGACGCAGATGTCGGCACCGGCCTCGTCGGCGCTCCTGCGTAAGTGCTCATTGCTCATCCTTCCCCTGCTCGTATCTGCATTTGCTTACATGCCCGGCGTTTCCACGGTGGCGTTGTTTTTTGGCGTTTGATTTTTCACAGATGCGGCGATGTGATGAAGCTTCAAATCCGTGTGGACGAGAACGGTATCATCTCTGATGTCAAGTTCAAGACCTTTGGGTGTGGTTCGGCCATTGCCAGCAGCTCGTATATGACACAGCGTGTCAAGGGCCTGTCGCTCGAGGCCGCAGGCCAGATCAAGAACACTGAGATCGCCAAAGAGCTCGCCCTGCCTCCCGTCAAGCTGCACTGCTCCAGTGAGTCTTTCGTCCACGCCTCCGGTCTGCATACTGTGTCTGCGCAGATTTTCTGACTTCTTTTTTTGGCCATGCTCGCAAATAGTGCTCGCCGAGGATGCCATTCGCTCAGCCATCCGGGATTACCGGTCCAAGCGTGCCAAGGCTGGCAAGACCAAGAGCACCGGTTTTATTGACGTCTCCCAGAACCCGTCGACTGGCGAGACCATCACCGCTACTCACCATGGCCAGGCTCCTCCGTCATAAGTGCGACACATACCGCAGCCGATTATGTCATCATGCCGAAAGCCCAAAATACCTCACCTCCACATCCTTGACTCACCCTACCCATATCCTCTCTGTTCCGACCTTCTGCCTCCCATGTCCACTCCTCCATCCGACCTCCTCCCGTCCTCCATCCTACCCTCATCCGGTGACCTGAAAAGTGTTAACGTATAATTCGTTTCGGCGCTTGTGGCCGCTCTCTCGCACTCAAAGTCAATTCACACACGCCTCCATATTCCAACCATCCGATTCGTCTCTTTTATCCTTCCGCATATCTACTCTATATTCCTTACCCCGCAAATTCCTCCAATCCACGGGTATGTCTTTTTCTTCCTTAGTGCCTTTTTTATCCATGTGTAACATTACGAACGACTGCAAACAAGAAATTTGCCTCGATGAACGGTGTGATACTTCGGCGAGGATGACCCCGTGAAGGTTCCACGACCAACGGTGTGGATGTGAGGAGTGCAACGGGTTCGCCTCGGGCTGTAAGGGCCATGCAACGCCGTGATCATGAGACTACTGACTGGATAGGAGGCTAATAAAAGCTGTGGGCTCCTCGAAGCTTACTCGAGGACTTTGACTCAGATTCGGCTGCTGCCCGGCCGCTCAATCGACGTCGTCCTTTGGTGAAAGCACAAGTGATTATTCGCACACTCTTCTTTCGGGTGGTGATTTCGTTGATGGTTTCGTTACGTGGACTCTATCACCACTGACATTGTGCAGCCGAGCTTTGAGTCTTGAGAGTCGGCGCTCGCCTCGTTCCAGAGAGCTGGATAAGTGCTGTATTGGCCGATCGACAAGCTAGCTTTTGGGCAATGGCTTCTGTTGGCACATCAGAGTCCTGATCTATGGTGCGGTGCCTTCGAGGTTGACTAGCATTAGTCAAACTGGGTGACAAAGTCTGTCTGGTACCAAACTCCGCTAACCCGTCTTGCACCCCACCACCACGAGCTTTATGATGTAGCACGCCCAGTGGTGCATGGGGACGCCCGAAAATACGTCATGATATGACGTTCATCGTCCTTGTCAAAATGCGTCCTCATTCCTTAAATTAGATGGTCCAGCGAGTTCCTTCTGGGCTCCAGAAGAACCTCTTCGTCATTGAACACTCTCCATTATGGCACTCTCCAACCCTTCTTTCAATGCCAAGACGACTGCTGAAGAAGCCGCTAAAGCTCTCAAGGAGTCAATTACTGGCAAGAACAGTGCGTAGACCGTGTCATGTTGCCTTGAACCTTTCATAACAATTTCTACCTCGT
Source organism: Clavulina sp. PMI_390 (assembly GCA_015039315.1). NCBI lineage: Eukaryota > Fungi > Basidiomycota > Agaricomycetes > Cantharellales > Hydnaceae > Clavulina > Clavulina sp. PMI_390. The sequence continues at coordinate 41,050 of WIDE01000151.1, forward strand.
AGTCTTGCTAGTAGGAGCCACTGTCGGTTCTCTGGGAGGCGAATTCCTTCGCGTTATTGCGCCGTATGCAAAGGCGATATGGTTTCTCAGTCATACCAAGGCTAGGTGGGCGTAGCAGGGAATCCCTCCCTATCAGTGTAGCAGTACTGACCGGAGTCCCGCAGGATGCAACAAGTTGTGGATAACGCCTTCAAAGCCCTGGAGCCCAATGCTCATAGGCCTGCCATGAAATTGATTGAGGTCGATATGACGTCGCTCGACTCGGTCAGGAAGGCTGCAGGTGAAGTCAATGCAGACAAGCAACCTATCGACGTGAGCTCTCGCTTTTCCATACAGGGCCTTTTTGTGGGCTGACTTAGAACCTTTTCCCCAAGCTTCTCTTCCTTAGCCATGGTATTCCCCAGCGCCCACAACCCTATTACACGTTAGAGGGTTTCGAAACTATGTTTGCTGGGAACTACCTTGGCTCGTTCCTCCTCACTTCGCTCCTTCTCCCACTTCTACGTCAAGCCGGCCCTAGCGCGCGTATCGTGCCTGTATCGTCGAGCAGTCACGCTATGCAGGATTTCCGTTGGGATGACCCTCATTACAAGCTGCGCCCTCAGGAATGGGGTAAGTCTCCTCACAATGAGTCATGCCAACGGATGGATATCTCCTATTCAGATGCGGGACTCATTGGATTTTTCTTTTATACAGACTCTCAGGCTGCTTATGGCCAGTCCAAGGCTGCGCAGGCACTTTTCACAAAGGGGCTCGCGAAGAAGCTCGCTGCCGACAAGATCACCGCCATTACGTTGCATCCTGGCCGTCAGTATCATATCTCGTTCTCGAGCTATACTCTGGTACAATCAGCGCTGAAAGTCCCCGTTCACCGTTTGTCAGTTGTGATGACCCCTGGCGCACTAAGCTGTCCAGATAGTCTTTGGATCAAGGTTGGTAGGTACAGCCGGCATTCGACATCTTTATTTCATGAAAAAGGCTCATGGCAGATGTGTACGCGTATCTAGGGCTCAAGACTCCTGACGGCAACTGGACACCGTTGCTGGACAAGGCCGCCAGGCCTATAGAACAGGGAGTCTCCAAGTAGGTCAACCAAGGCGTTCTACGCCAATCCTTCAACGACCACTGGCAACCCCTTAATAACATCTTTATTTCACCTGATAGTTTCGTCGTAGCAGGCTTTGATCCAGCTCTCAAAGGTACAGGGTGTTCACTCAACTCCGCTGATATCCGCTCCTCAGCAGCTCGCGGTGGCTTTATCTCTATTCGGCGTATATTCATCCCTTCTATAGATCACTCTGGGCAGTGGATCGAGGACTGCCAGATCCACAACGAACGAGTCGCACCATGGGTCAATGACGTATGTTCCCCCGCACCCTTGTCAACCCGTGCCAGCGATCCAGGCCTCTCTGACGTCTTGCTCAATTGAATCCACCCTCTTGCTATATCTGGCTGGCGGTGGTATAGGAGAATGCGGAGAGGTTGTGGGTGATGACCGAAAAGATGATTGGGCACAAATTCTTTTGATATTCGAAGAAAACGTACTGTGGCAACCTAATGTAATCTATCCTAATCAAGCAATGTGCTATGTTATCTGCCGTGTAAAACACGGTAGACCTGTTGGCAACCACATTTAGTGCCTCTAACACCAATACCCCCCTGCTGCTAACTCCGCAACACTGAGTCTTCTTGCCTTCGTCAATCTCCGCCTCGTAGTACTCCTCTAAGTGATGCTGAATCGGTATGATGCATGAACCGACTCGTGAGGCAGCTAGGGCAACCCACTAGCTCCGCCAGGTCACCTGAGTTGGATGAATGGGCCCGGCCAACACTCAACTGTCGGGCCAGGGGTCGAGGAGATAACACGGCACCTTAATTGACAAAGGTTGAGAAAAGAAAGGAGGAGGAGGTTGGAATTATGGTTATAACTTTCCATCAGAAAGTTCGATCAGCGGAAGAGGTGCAAGACGGCTCATCTCAACTTTAAGGACAACACCAAACGGCTGGCGGGATTTTACGAGATGCCATTGGTATCTCCTGTTTCGGCAGTGCGACAGACTGAATACCTGACAATAAGCGTCGCCCACGACAATCGACTCGGGGGTGACTGAAGTATATTGGTTCCTCGGGGCTACTCAACGAAAGATATATTGAAGGAACTTCCTCCGCCTTCATGAAGCGCGGCGGGACGAGGAGTTAGACTCAGAACAAAAAGATCATAAAACGCGAGGCAGGATCTGCGGGAGGGTCCGCAATGCCGAGCGGGGGGCGCAAAATGCGGACAATGGCGCCTTTTGTTCCTGTGGGAAAGTGACCAGTCCGATCGACGATGAGAGTCGTTGCTGGACGTCAATTGCATTGATAAGCAGTCAATAAGATCGCACATTGGCAATATGAGATCAATTTGTCGGGGTCATGTCGATGGAGCCCGATGATATGAATGTTTCGTCTGGGGCAATAGGTAATAGTCGACGCTGTAACTTGTGTCGCGACGGAGATGGAGTACAAGGTTGTTCGTTGTCCCGCCACGTAGCTCGGCAAATCGAGCGCATTACGGCGATGCAACAGGGATATTCCGAGCAGTCAACAATGTTGGGCGAGGGACCAGACTGCCTAGCAACAAGAGAAAGGTCGCTGTGGCGCGGTCAAGTGCGCCATAAACGTCAGTGACCCTGATTAGGCCTTCGAGGACGTGGCTTCTGCGGCCATGAGGCATGTATTTTGTCAAAACTATAGCACGTTTGAATACGTTGCCATGTTGCTAGTCAAATCAGACAGACACCGAGTGCGTTGCGACGGGCCATCCCGAAATCCCTTTGTTTACATGTTGTGGCGTGTTTGCCTGTTCGTTGGCTTCCATCCACGACTTTCCACCCGTACGACCACGTTTTGCACGACCAGCCTCCTCCGCTTTTGTTCCAAACGCCATTTGGCAGCTGGTGCCTGCTTTTTATAACCACATTGCACGCTTTTGACACGACTTTTCTACGAAACCCCCTCCCTCGGCACCTTCAACATTCTACGCAGATGGCTGCGATCATGACCACCCCAGATCGCCACGCGTCGAACGTGTCGCCCCTTCTGAGACGTCCATCGTCTCGCCCAGCGCTCCCTTTTAGCACCCCCATCAGCGACAGGTCGTACCGCGATACCAGTCCTATGGCGCGCCGTTCACCAGCCGGTAGTCCCCTGAGGCGACCACACGGTGGCGTGCCTGTACCACAGCCCATTTCACTTAGTGTTGGCCCCACCAGGCGCCCTGCTGGCGAGCTCAAACGCAGTCGCCCAAGTATTTCGTCGAAAATCCCACACGACCCCTCGTTGCCCCAATTTGGCGCTTCAAAGCGCGACGAGTCTCCCCAATTCACCATCCCTGCCATCCGCCCTGCTCAACTCTCTCCCCATGACTTGAACGCCCCCAAGGCAAAGCGCCGTTCCGTCGAGTTTACCCAACCTCCCCCAATTCCGCGCCTTGTGCTAAGCCCTGCGGATCCCAAACCAAAGTCACGCACCATGCTTGCTGCCCGACTCCCTGCTCCAGTTTTCACCGATATATCACGTCCTGAACTTCGTCGTGCAAACACCCAACCGAACGGCATGCGTGTGGACTTTGCTGCCCCTGCCGACGGAGTCAGCCGTAGCTCCGACAGCATGACTCGGCTCAGCCTGAGCGAGGCAGACTTCAACTTTCCTGACGATGCTGCGCGACTTTTCGGTAGTCCGAGGCCAATTGACTCGACATGGCCAAACCATCAGCGCATAGGGTCTAGTGAGAAGCGTTCCAAACGACTCTCGTTACCTAAGCCTCTTATGGACGTATTCCATGACGGTTCCTCGTCCCCTTCCGCTGCTGTTACCCCCACCAAAACCCCCTCGCGAAGGCACCTATCACAGCCCCCTATCATCATCTCGGAATCATCGCCCATGCCGAGCGGTCTCGAGCATATCTTCGATTCTGCTGTCAAATCTCGCGCTGATAGTCTTCCCGATTTCGTGCTTCCCGTGCAGCGTGGTATCGCGAAGAAGCCCAGCAACATTGCTGATAACCGCGCTCTTACCCTACCGAAAGCCGCTGGGAGCAAGGCTTCGCGCCTTTCGGAGCGTTTGAGGCCGCGAGAGTTGCCGAACTTCAGCTTCGATGCTGCTGACCTCTCCCCCGATGATGCTGATGCGTCCTTTGCATCCATGACATCTTTAGGCTCTCCAGTCAGGGATCCTACTGTAACCCTCCCTTCCGACCCAAGTTTCATGGACTTTGTGTCGGGTATTGACGAGCACTCTAGCTCCTCTATCGGCCCTTTTCATCGAGCTACATCTCCTGATATTCCCATGGTCACTCCAGGTATTATGCCCTCGTTTGCTGCTGGATGGCCAGGGATTCCTCCCCCAGCTTTTGATGCGGCAGACTCGTCAGACGACGAAGTGGCTGCGGATGATGTTGACATGGACACATCACTTTTTGCCACCCTCAAGGCGAAACAGTCGGGCCGTGCTTCGATGCCAGCAGGTAGCCGTCACATGCCAGACACTCCTGTCAAACATGCTCCAAGAGCAAGCATGCCCGCTCAACTGCGCCCTTGGCAGTCCGCTATCAAGCCAAACAAGGCTAGCTCGTCGAAATGTGCGCATCATTTTTCCAGCACTCTGCGAACCTCAACTAATAATTTGACCCTTTTGTCTTCAGTCGGTGGCGCTCCAAGGAAGAGTCTTCCCGCCAAGTTTACGCCATTCTTGGGGCGCAAGACCTTCGGGGTTGATTCTCCTGATTCGGATAGGTCTCCCGAGGTTGCTACTCGCTCGCCGTCTCCCACCCTCCGCACGAGAGGAGCGGTCGGTGCTATCAGGCATGCTGCCTCGAGTGCTGAGCTTCGGAAGTTGCCTCGTCCCAGCCTAGGGTTCAAAGTCCCCGAGCTAAGTCCTGCTGCGGGGCCAAGCTCTGGCTTGGGCCTCTTCCAAGCAGCATCCCCTGCAAAGTCGACCAATAACGACCTGCTGAGCGGTATGGGTATCTCGAGGAGGCGAGCGGATCTTATGCGGCGCACGAGCAGCAGCGCCTGGAGCATCTCGAGCGAGAGCAGTTCTGAGGGTGGACTGAATACCCCCTCCCGCAAGAATAACTCAACTGGTGAGGGTTTTCATGATTTAACGGTGGCGTTCACATGCTGACTTGTTCAATAAATCTAGAAATCCCCTGGCTCTCTCCCCTCGCTTGTGCAAAGTCCAGCGACCCCACCTCTCCTTCGCGCTCTAAGCGCAGAGTCTCGTTCTTTGAGACCTCTCCGCTGAGCAAAAGGACGTCAGGCCGATTCTCTGGCATTCCATCGCTCCAAATCCCTGTTTCCCCAGTAAAGCAACGTCATGGCTCAATCGAGTTCCCCGCCATCACCTCCCACCTCCCCAACTTTGCGCCTACACCGTATCAGCGCCATCCTAGTCCGTTACCCACCCCTCTGGACTGGGACGACAGTGACGACGAAGGGTGCAATGATAACGTCGTCCTCGATTTCGGCATCAAGGAAGAGCCGGGCCGCTTTGAGCGGGAGTTTGCTATTGGAGATGAGCTTGGTTCTGGCGCGTTTGGCGCAGCCTTCCGTGTGCAGTCACTCACGAGACGCGCACCTAATGGTGCTGCCAAGTTCTTCGCTGTGAAGAAGAGCAAGCCATATGAAGGCGCACGCCATCGCCTTCGTCTCCTCGAGGAATTTGATATCCTCCGGCATCTCACCACTACTACCACTCCCCGCCGGTCTCGCTCATTATCCCTCTCAGCATCTGCGGGGACGTTCGCACCTGCCGAGGCCCCGAATGTGAACGTGCTTCACTTCACACATGGCTGGGAGCAGGATTCGATGCTGTTCATCCAGACGGAGCTATGCGAGTTGGGTAATCTGTCCGACTTTTTGAGCGAGTTTGGGAAACAGTTCAACAGGCTGGACGAGCCAAGGATCTGGAAAATCATGTCGGAGGTTGGCAACGTGAGTCATAAACTTCAAACTCTTCTCTATCCTCGTCGTCGTGTAGATTTGACAACTGATAATTGCTGCTCTCAATCTTGCTGCGCCATCTTCTCGTTGCCCTCCGACGGTACCGACATCGCTATCGCTATTCCCATCTTGACGTTTCATGAACAACAATAGGGTATCCTCCATATCCATCACCAGAACATCATCCACCTAGATCTCAAACCTGAGAACATTTTCGTCACTATGGAAGGGAGGCTTCGTATCGGCGACTTCGGGATGGCGACTCGCTGGCCACGCCCTGCTTCATTTGATGGCGAGAACGCCAGCCGAGGCAGCCTAGATCGCGAGGGTGATAGGGAGTACCTTGCTCCCGAGATCCTTCAAGGCCAGTATGGGCGAGAAGCGGATATCTTCAGCTTTGGGATGATCATGCTGGAATGCGCTGGGAACATTGTCGTCCCTTCAATGTGAGTATTTTGTTCTCCGGAACCGAAGTTTCACGCTTGTCCAAAATACTGACGCCCTCCTTCCTCATCGGTACCTAGGGGTCCCGCATGGCACAACCTCCGCAACAAGAACTTCTCCGACGTAGATCTCAGTGGCTTGACACCGTCGCTTGTTGACATGATCACCCGCCTTATGGAACCCCTTCCAGAGCGCCGGCCTCTTATCGACCAGGTTTGCGGCCATCCTGTCGTCCAGCGCACCCGCCGCATGATGCTCCAAAACATTGAGGTCGTGCGCCGCGCCTCAGCAAACCTACTGAATGAGGCTTTACCTGATCAGCTCGAAGCGGCGCGAGAGACAGCCACTAAGGCTCTGTTCAGCGCAAGCGCATGCGGCACAGAGGACTCAGAGTTCTTCGACAAGATGTTCGAGTCGGACAATGACGACGAGGGCAGCTCCACCGAAGACGAGCGCATGGACCTCAGTTGAGGGCTGTTCTATGTTGCTGGCAAGCATGCTCGTCTCTCCTCTCAATTCGTTTTTCTCCCTATTTATTGCGGAGTGTCGACGCGCGCCTGGCTGGATCGCAGTCCCTCCTGTCGCGCGCCTTCACTCGTGTTTATTTATGGGATCCCCTGTTCTGTATCACTCACACAACGTTTCCCACACAATGCCACAATAGCCACTGTTTCAATAATGCCACATTACTGCGTTTTCTTTGTCACTTCTCTTGTCTTCATCGTTGATTGGGCTTCTTCTATTGGCTCGTGCAATACGACACTTATTTCGCGCTAGCCATTATTTATTCTTTCGGCACCCTCTGATTTCTAATGTCGCTTTCTTCGGATTGAGATTAGAGAGCGTTTCGTTGCTTTTTCATCTTGTTTGTCTCTTTTTTTTTTTTTTTTGCCCATATCTTCTTGGACGGACTGCCAGCCCCGTTTTCTCATTTGATTCATTATTTGTTTTAACATCGCCGCTCGTCCCCTCGCCTCGCTATCCCCCGTCCCCTTCCTATCACCCATCCAACACCCAACATCAATTGTCAATATCCAAACCCACTTCTCCAAACCATCTACCAAAAAAGCTACAAAATCCGCAACATCACCCCCACGTTCGCATCCATCATCGCATCCTGTCCTCCATCACATTGCCGCTGTCCATCTCGCACCACATCTTCGCTCCATCCCCAACCTACCTTGATATCATATCATCACGACTTTTCAGTGACACCTACGAGTACCATGTCCCTAGTTATGCGTCCTTGCCTCGCACGTTTCTTCATCTATTTTCTTTCCTCACTGTGATATTCATACCCGTTTATACGCCGATTGAGTTAGCTTTTGCCAATGGATCAAACCATAAAAACTCTCTGGACAGTGCGAGAAGTCGGACCCGAGGTAGAGCAATCATAAGAGTGAGTGGAGCGCGTGTTTGGTGAAGTTGAAGTGAAGCCAAGGATTATGATTCCCACGCCGAGCTTCTTCCCAGCCACAGGCACTTTCACTTGCTCCAACGATCTACTCTGTTGATAAGCCGCCCATAAAAGGATATTCAACTAAGCGTCTAGACAAATAGTTATATTGTGGGAGATGGCGATATCATAGGCAGCCCTGAATTCTGATCAGCTGGGCTGGGTCGGAACCACTTGACTGCGGGCCGTGCGTCTTGTTATCGTGTTGTGTTGGGGCTAAAATGTACCTCCTTATCTACCATTCCATTCAAAAATCGGACGGCTTCTCGGCCTCTCCACATCCCGGAAGTCACAAGATCTGAGCGGGCGCCCAGTCCCCCTGGCGGAAGAACATCTCAAGCTGGTAGCTTATTCTTGGGCACCGTCGGGGTCCCATAATCCGTCGGTCTGCTGATCCACAGGAATATCGTTAAGAAAACCACATTCATAGCCGGCTCATACGGGGGTGCCGCTGCTTCTCGTCTCTAATTCCAAGTGAAACTGAATTCCATCGTTAATTCCACTTCTCCCAACTTGAATAAAGAAGCGGGGCCCCGCCTCCTCGAATCTCCCCTTATCAATTTTTTGATCCCCCCCTCGTCCCTTCTTTGTCCAGTTCCTCCCCTCCACCTTCTCGCTAGCACTCGTCGACGGCACATCCAACAAGGTCGACATGGCGGACATCGAACAGTCCAGCTTCGACGAGAAGAAGGCTTCGGCTGGTCATTTTGAGCACGTCGACATCGTCAATGCATCCAAGGATGACGTACCAACCTTGACGGAGGAGGAGGAGCGTCAGTTGTATCGCAAAATCGACAGGCGGTCTGTCGTCCCTCGCCGTCTGCTACCTCGTGAATCTTCAGCTAACAAGCCTTGCTCATAGCTTGCTCCCCATCTTGTCGCTCATGTACCTGCTCAGCTTCATGGATCGAGGTCAGTGGTTCTGCTCAACTCAAAATTCCTAATCCCAAGCTCCCGCTGACACAACGCTGATTTGTAGGGAACATTGGTAAGCCTGGACAGTCGGGTTCTCAATGAATCTTGTACCGACTTGCTTCCCACAGGAAATGCCAAACTGGAAGGACTGCTGACGTCCCTTCATATGTCCAGCACTGATTATACCGTCGCATTAGTACGTCCGTCCATGCCCGAATGGATACCACCGACTTACTAAAACTGCCGATGTGTGCCTTCACCCTCCCAGGTCATGTTCTTTGTGGTAGGAGATCTTCACTTGTATAATCTCATGAGACAGTCATAACGCCCGCCCATTCCATTCATTTCACCTCATAGCCATATTGTATTTGTGAGCCGATCTCCAATCTCGCCATCAAACGGGTTCGGCCATCTATGTGAGCAGCACTCCGTTCAGCTTCCTTCTTGAAGATCCTATTGTTTCGTCTGTACTAAGTTTCTTTGGCTTTGCTCTCCTTAGCTATCTTCCTACGATCGGGCTCGTTTGGGGGACCATTATGACCATGATGGGCCTTGTTAAGACCTATCATCAGCTCATCGGGGTCCGAGTGTGTCTAGGAGTAGCAGAGGCCGGCTTGTGAGTCCCGATTGCCGGTTTATGATCGCAATTAGTTCCATAATTGACCCAATATTGCATGTTACAGGTTCCCCGGTGTTGTGTATGTGCTGACCTTCTGGTACCCTCGTCATATGATGCAACTCCGTATCGGTCTGTTCTTCGGTGCCGCGACAATTGTGAGTTTCTGCAATACCATACGAACGTCAAGGCGAGGTTACTTAAATAATCCAATAGGCTGGTGCCTTCTCCGGCCTTCTTGCGTATGGTATCAGTTTCATGAGCGGCACTCGTGGTCTAAAGGGATGGTCTTGGATCTTCGTGCGTCAAATTTGGCTTCTTAAGGTTGCATGGTCACCGAGGTTATTGCCCGGCATAGATCTTGGAAGGCATTGCGACAGTTGGAGTTGCCCTGTTAGCATTTGTTGTTCTCCATGGATGTGATTCTCCCGAGACCGCCTCCTTCCTGACTCCCAAAGAGAGGTGAATACTCGATCTACCTATGATGTGAACTAGTCTCTAATGACTTCCATTCGATAGGGCATTTGTCTCCAATCGCCAGCGTGAGTAAGATAGCCAGGGTTTTGAGGATGCAGTCGACTAATTAGCTTCGCTGGTTTGATGGCATAGGACACGCCTCTGGTAGTGTCGCAGCGGAAGATGACTCGTTGGACTTCACTTACGTGTGGAAGGCGTTGAGTGACTGGCAGGTGAACACCTCTCATCTTGGAGTATTGAGGGACCTGACTGATTCATGAATTGAAACAGGTCTGGCTTTCCATTTTGACCTACATGTCGGTCGTGGTCCCGCTTTACGCATGTGCCCTGTTCTTGCCGTACGTATCTTCTCGTATGCAACCTTAGTGGCATGGGCTCATTTCATTCCCCCTAATGTAGTTCCATTATCAACGGGTACGCTGCGAAACGCTTCGTTCCCTTTCTCCAGCAACCCACACTCACTTTATGATCATCTCTCTTCCACTACAGATTCGGCTACTCCACCCCTGTCTCGCAGCTCCTGACAGTTCCTCCCTTCACTTTTGCCTCCATCTGCCTCATTATCATCGCCTATTACTCCGACAAAACGAAGACGCGTTACCCCTTCATCTTGTTTGGACAAACCGTCGGTCTCATCGGGTTCATCATCAACATCAGCCCGGCACCGCGAGGGGTAAAATACTTCGGCATGTTCTTGTGTACTGCTGGCATCTACGGATCGTTCCCTGGTGTAGTTGCGTGGCTGGGCAACAACTTGTCTCCGTCCCTGAAGCGAGGTTCGTTTTGCTATATCTCAATTTTGCATAATTTGGTGATTAATCTTTGCGTCTTACTATGAACAGGTATTGGAAGTAAGTTTCTCACGCATCATGCTCACTTTCTTGTTGTCGTCGTTCTGATTGTCATATGTTTCTCAGTGGCTCTCCAAATCGGGATAGGTAACTTCGGTGGAGCTATTTCCTCCTCAGTCTACCGGACTAAAGACCAGCCAAGATATATCCTCGGTCGTACGTCTTTATGCATTCACTTGATTCTGTTAAAAAAAACTCACTTAATTCATCTTACCTAGACTCCGTGGTGATTGGGTTCCTTTGTATGGGGCTGATCACGGGACCGCTCACCGTTGTCCTCTACCGCCGGATCAATGCCAAGCGAGACGAGATGGTGCGCTCGGGAGTGCTCGACCAGTATTCTGAAGAAGATCTCTCAAGAATGGGGGACCGCGCACCCAACTTCCGTTACGTCATCTAACGACATTACGCTGCTTTCTGCTATCAAAACTCTCGAGCGTTGTATTCCCTACGGCAACATCCAAATCAAGAAGCCCATTTTTTTTTCTCTGATACGTATGGAGCGAGGCTTGAGGTTCCGGGTAAATCCCCAAAACTGTCCTTCTCTCCGGCTTCTCGCAGCGGGCTTGCAACTCGCATAACCCCTAAGTCGGAGCGTTTGATTAAGTTCGATCACTCTCTGAGCACCTTTGAATGGTTCAACAATATGCGGGACAAAAGGTCCTGGGGAGTGGTTCTGAATTGATCGACTTCAGCTCATTTTTGCAACTCTCCAGAATTCTGTACCTCGCTTCTGGAAATTTGTACTTTGGTCTGGTGACGGCTCCGTATCTTCCTCTTGGGATGCGCGTGGGACTTCTGAATCAGCTCTCATGCGTGAATTGGGCTTAAGTACTCTGGCTGCCGATCTACGCAGGGTTGAAGGACTATCCTCCTTTCCCCCCTCCCCTTTTCAGCACTTGGTTTCACTGAACGTCACTTACGATGGCAGATATCGGCCACGATAACGAGAAACATGACTTGGACGCGTCTCATTTGGAAATTTATGAGGACCGAAAAGGAAGTGCAGACGTCCCAACCTTGACACCGGAGGAAGTGAGGAGGGCCTACCGGAAGATCGACCTCAGGTGTGTTGTGAATGCCTATCCCCATACCTTTGGTAGAACACCAAGACCACTTGACCCCTTGTAGGCTGCTTCCGATCTTGTCCTTGATGTACCTGCTCAGTTTTATGGATCGAGGTTCGTTCACTATTTGACGCGATTATCTGACGATTCCTAACAAGTTGTCATATTTATAGGCAACATAGGTCTGTGTAAAAATACCTCTCCATTTAGTCTCATGGCTTCTGACGTCCTGCTTCTCAGGGAACGCGAAGTTGGAGGGATTAATGGAAACACTTCATATGTCAAGTAATGATTATACGGTCGCATTGGTTCGTTCCCAACTTTTTTCATGAAAGATTAACCCTCAACCACAAACTTTACTCTACTGATCTCTATAGGTCATGTTCTTTGTTGTGCGTGATTGCAATTCCCCATAGGTGACAAGAGGATCTCCACTCACTCATGGGCTTGTTGCTTTGGAACAAAGCCGTACTGCCTACTGGAGCCCTTATCCAATCTAGCAATCAAGCGTGTTCGACCTTCTATGTAATCTTCTTCATCAGGCCCGAGTGGCTGCGCCAGGCTATTACTGATCCGATTTCCTTTCTGCGTAGTTATCTTCCTGGGATAGGCTTTACATGGGGTACTATCATGACTATGATGGGCTTAGTGAAAACATATCATCAGCTTATTGGAGTTCGAGTCTGTCTCGGTGTTGCTGAGGCCGGGCTGTGAGTTAGCTGTCACTAAAGACAAGGACGAAGAAACTAACCCATTCGAATCTCAAGTTTTCCCGGCGTAGTCTATTTCATGACCTTCTGGTACCCTCGCCATATGTTGCAGATCAGGATTGGTATCTTTTTGGGTGGCGCTAGTATTGTATGTTTGTTGTTCACTTCCGAGCTTAGTAGAGCAGACTGCTCATTGGCGCCTTAGGCTGGTGCATTCTCCGGCCTCCTTGCATACGGCATCAGCTTCATGGATGGAACTCATGGGCTACGAGGGTGGTCGTGGATCTTCGTGAGTCATCTTCAGCTTGTGAAACGGATGATTCCTTCAGTACTTACTAGTGTATATAGATCATTGAAGGCATCACAACTGTAGGAGTTGCTCTACTCGCGCTTGTGGTCCTTCACGGGTGTGATAATCCGGAAACTGCCTCATTCCTGAACCCAGCTGAACGGTATGTAAAATGTCGGGATAGGCTCCACTGCCATCTTACATTGATTATTGTAGAGCATTTATAGCTGATCGTCAAAGTGAGTTCTGCGAATGCAAGGCGTGTGCCGGCCATAGTGGTGACCTCGCATTGCATCCTTTACAGGGCATGCTTCAGGGACCCTCGCTGAGGAGGATGGCTCACTCAAGATGGAGTACTTCTGGAAGGCACTCGGAGATTGGCAGGTGAGCTTGTAATACGCGAGTGCGAGTGGTGTGGCTGGACTCTCGCAGGCGGTTAATGGATTATGTTTCAGGTTTGGATTTCCATCCCTACTTACTTGTCAGTCGTGGCTCCAAACTACGCAGCTGCTTTATTTTTACCGTAAGTCACCTCGATTGAACTAGATAAATGTCTTTTCTCTTTTTGACAACTTTACCCACAGTTCCATCATTAAAGGGTACGCGGATGTGACAACGACCATGTTTTGAAGGCTCACTAACAAAATCGCCCGCAGATTCGGGTACTCCACGCCGATCTCCCAGCTACTAACGGTCCCCCCTTTCGTATTCGCCACAATATATCTCCTTTTCGTTTCATACTACTCCGACAAACTGAAACTTCGGTCGCCTTTTATTTTTACGGGGCAAGTTCTCGCATTAATCGGTTTCATCATTAACATAAGTAATGCTCCACATGGAGTGAAGTATTTTGGGATGTTCCTGTGCACGGCAGGAGCCTACTCTGCCTTTTCTGGCGTTGTCACTTGGCTTGGTAATAACCTTGCCCCTTCTGTGAAACGAGGTTAGTATTATTCCAAGCATTAGTGACGTCAGCTTCTAACCTATTCTAATACATATCCAGGAGTCGGAAGTAGGCGGCGTTGAATTTCTAGTGAAACTTGGACCACTGGCTAACGGTTCCCAAATAGTGGCACTTCAGATCGGCATTGGAAACTTTGGAGGAGCGATTTCTTCCTCCGTTTATCGCTCCAAAGATGCACCTCGATATATCCTCGGTAGTAAGTATCCTTCCTATCATGCCCTTCCTGCATCGTACTAAAGGGACGTGTCGACCCCTTGTGTAGATGCTGTTGAGATTGGATTTCTCTGCATGGGAATGGTGTCCCTAGCCGTGGCCGTTGTGTTATACAAGCATATCAACGCCACCCGAGACGCACTGGAAAGTTCGGGAGCTATCGAGCAGTATTCAGAAGAGGACCTCTCGAAACTGGGAGA
>WIDE01000152.1:0-23111 GCA_015039315.1 Clavulina sp. PMI_390
TTTCCTCTCCAGAGCTGATGCTAATTCTTCGGTGCGGTATAGTGGGCTACAAGGCTCATGGAACTCATGGAGTCCACGATTCGGCATCAAGATGCCTCCAGGGCTAGGGGCAGTTCTTGTCTTCACATTAGCGTAAGTGCTTCTCCGCCATTATCACGCTTGACGAATTCTAACACTCGATCTGCAACATTCCAGGTGTGGGCCGATCATGTACTCGTTCCTCCTCAGACCAAAGGCGATCCCACGATCCTACTACAATTGGTGCGATAAACCCAACTCATTTGGCTAAACCCAAAGCAAGCATTAACCGGCTCCCTTTTGGACTGTACAGGATTCTCGCCGCCGGGAAGATCTACGACGAGACTATGCAAATCAATCGAGACCTCGTGTGGACGGGCAAATTCAATATCGAGACTTTCGAGCGGCTAACAAAGAAGAAGGTACGACAGCCATTATGCTCTTATCTTCGACTGAGCGAACTAAAACTTACTCGTCTACCTTCTCTTAATAGGGACACACCCCTCGCAATCAAGCGATCCTCGACCAAATCCTCGCCCGCGCCAAAGAAGGCGACTTTAGCGGTCTCACCAACGGCACATGCGAGATCATCCACCCATGGCTTGATTCGTGCACATATGTCGAAGTCGAGCGCTTCGTCTCTGTCTTCACGTGGATGTTCCCCGTCTACGGTGCTCTACATGTCATCCCAATGATCCTGTTCAAGCGGGGCCAGTTCATGAAGGAGCCGTTGATAATGCTCTTGCGCAGCTTGAAGGGAACTGTGAGGAGCTCGACGTTCTTGTCTGTCTTCGTGTTCATCTACCAGAGTGAGTCCAAGTCCTCCACCGTTCACGTTCACGTTCGCGATCAGATATTCCAAAGCCGTACTGATTCCGCATCCCACTTGCAGGCTTGCTCTGCTTGAAGAACCAAGTACATGCCGCCGAGTGGTCCAAGTCCAACCTCCCACCCAAAGTTCGCCAAGCTCTCGTAGGCCGCGCATCCTTCTGGGCTCTCGCATTCTCCGTCGGTCTCTCCCTCTTCGTCGAGGAACCTCGCAGACGCGCTGAACTAGCGATGTACGTCCTCCCGCGTGGACTCGAGAGTGCGTGGAGCATCATGCGCGGGAAAGGATACGTGCCGTTCATTCCGTTTGGGGATGCGGTGCTGAGCGCGTCGGCGATGGGTATGGTGATGGCGACGTATCAGAATGATCCTGAGCATTTGAGTGGGTTGGTGAGGCGGGTGCTGTATCAGTTCATTGGACCAAATTGATCGTACGTACAAGTACAATCGTAGTTACCAACTTGGATGGAGTGTCATTCCCGTCTATCGTGATAGAGCACTATTCCCCTTTGCGCTTCCCAACTTCGTCCCCAAATTGCATTACGGCATTTAGGTCCTCCCATAAATACACATATGGGACAGATGCCCGCCAGCGCTCTGGGAACTCAACCAAAGAATATACTAACTAACAAAATGTATCAAGAACAGGACTACAGAGTCCTATCCGGGTCCCTTACAAAGGAGACTGGGAATCTCACATTCCGCGAGAGTGGCCGGGATGCTCCACCTGGTATGGGAAGTTGGTTCAGGGGTTTATGGTATTGTGTTTTCTGGTTGTGAGTGTAGGTGTGAGTGGGAGCAGGCACTTCCACTTTGTCTGAATTTGGGTGCACAGCAGATAGTCCTTTTGCCAACCTATGAACCATCTGAGCAAACTCTTGGTGGGCAATATCCAAGTCCTCTTTGCGTGTCCCTGTGAGAGTGCATTCAAAGGTGCCGTTGGACGGTTCCCTGATGTCAGCATCAACTTGCATTGCACCAAGATGATTCAGGCACTGAGCAGTATTGATGTCCTCGTAGAAGGCATCAGATATGTGCACTTTGACTTGTGTCAGACGGCGAAGACGATCCTGGAAAAAGTCGGCATAATATTTATGAGCGACTCTGATATTCAGGTGAAAATTGGGCTCGTGGTACCTCGATATCGTCGATGGCAATCTTTACGTTGGCAGGAGAGCCTCGGACCTTCAAGAGAGATTCCTTTGTAGTATTTTCGCTTGAACCCCTGCTCATCATCTCCCTGTCCCATGCAGGGCGCCTATTCTCATCCGGAAACAGGAATTGAACTTCTAATTGACTCTCCAAGTCGTCAAGAGATCGCATCTCAGCCCCGTTGGGAAAGTTATCCGGGTCATCCCAGCGCCGGAAGAGGTGTGAGTTCTTGATCGCATGTTGCTTCCACGGTGACACCCTCATTCCCCAGATAACATTGGTGAGATGGCTATGATAGTGGCCAATGACCTCGCGGAGTCCTTCCGTTAGTCGTGCTGTGATATCGGGAGGAAGCCACAACCGAATCGTCATCTCGTATCCTTTTGCAGTTTCACGGCCATCTTCCGAGCTTTTACATAACAAGCTCTATCGTTAGCTGATTCCTCGGATCGAATGGGATGAGACACATACACTGTAAACATCTGGCGGGCCTCCTCTTCGTCCTCGGGTCCACCAGCCTTTGCGATCAGCTGCGGGAGTTGGATCACTAAGAGCCGACGCAGATCTTTACTCCATGGTACAAGATAGTGGGTTTCTTTCTCGGCGTCGACCGTACGAGCAAACGCCATAACGCATTGATAAGCGTCCGGCAAAAGTGCCTTTGGACCCCTAATCGTCACAGTAGCCGTATTCTGCTCGATGGCGATAGCAGTCTTTGTCTCGTTCTGTAAACGCTGACAGAACACCCACATACCAATACGATGAGCAGCACGAGTGGATACGTGGAACGAATGTGTCTGATTTCGTTCCCAGAATTCCTGGAACATTCCAACAAGTTCTCGTAATGCCGATTTTACACTCGCGACGTTGCCATATGCCACGATACGTGCGGGCTCGATGTCGATGACGACCTGATGCCGCTTTTCGATCGCATCCCGCCGGCGATTGGGAGGCCAAGCATCATGATCGATATCAAAATGAGGTGGCGGTACAACAGCTTCACGGTGCATATGGGGAGATCGTTTCTGGGAAGGAATGTTAGATTGGTAAAAGAACACAACCCCAGGAGACGGCGTACTGATTCATCATTGAACGTGTCCATCAAACGAGCAAGAACTTTGGAGCTGGACGGCCGTTTGTCCGGCTCTTGGGCCCACATGTCGCATAATATCTCCCATAAATGCTCTGTTAGCTCCGGAGCAAGAGCTACTCCATCAGTGGGCATATCAGGTCGCTCCCCTTTGCGAAAATGAGACATCACTTTCAAGTCGTTCCGAAGCTCATGGAATGGAGGCCGCCCGCTCCATACGTTAAGGAATGTCATAGCGAGAGAGAAAATATCGCTGGCAGAGCTAGTACGAAAAGATGTTGTCCACCTTTTGAACAGTTCCGGAGCCATAAATCGCGGTCTCCCAGCTTCTTGTAAGATTGTCCGCGTTCGCGTGACTTCATGGCGGATGCGACTCAGTCCAAAATCGCAGAGATATGGTTTATGATCGAAGTCGATGAGAATATTCCCCTAACTAGATGCATTAAACAGAAGGGTTCTGGACATACAGATAGTAAAATTTGTTGACGTACAGGATGTATGTCGCCGTGGACTATTGGGGGACGTCGAGAGTGTAGATATGCAACCCCACTACTCACGCCAATAAGCTGAGAATTAGGGGCATGATATAAGCGACAAGCGTGCACTCAAATGAGCAATAGTTAAGACTAACAATACGTCGTAATATATGTGGGCCGATCAGCGGACCATCAAGGGCTTTTTGAAGCGAGCCAGGATCGATCAATGGCACAATTGTAAGCGGTGGGGAACCGTCTTCTTCATGGTAGATTCCCAGGAACGGTAGGATATTTGGATGATGGAGTATTGAATGATTTATGGCCTCACGATGGATTAGCTGTACAGAATCGTTTGAAATCTCTCTTAGATCAAACAGTTCAAGTCATGACACACCCGTGTTACTTTACGCCCCAAAGGTGATCCCCACTCCCATGAAGCCATAACTACCTCACGAACAACTACAGGTTGAGAATAGCCTTTCAGGTGCCCAGCGTAGGCTATTGCCTGGCCTCCTCGTCCGATGACGTCTTTTCTATTAAACGTGATGTGTTGGAGAGCAAAAGCTCTAGGAATAGCAATAAAGTGGAAGCAGAGATCTTGGAGAAGCCTCAGTGTTTCTGGGTATGTAGGGGAATCACAGGTCTGTCTTTGGATGTCCTGAGGAGTATAAGTAGTATTAAAGACCGACATCAGGTCGCTCGCATCAATATACTAATAGTACGTACCGCGTTGATGAGGTCGAGTAAATCCGAGATCTCAATGTCGGAGGTCATGGAATTTAGATCACGAATCCTGAAGGTTTTGGCCATTTGAGGAGAGACGTAGGGAATTTCTTGGTCTTCACTCAGATAGCCATCACTCTCTGATTTGTTGGAAGCTTCGACATCGTCCTGTACAATGAACACCATCAGATTCGATTTCTCCACGATGAGTATGAGCCCTGGTGCATCGAGATTCATAGCCACCTTTTCGCGGATATTCTGTCCTGTCAGGTGAAGAGGTCTCTTGGATCGCGGCATACCAACGCTGTCAGCGCATGAGGATATTTGGCGCTTATTCGGTTGTGGCAGTGTGCTTTTGTTGAGAGCCGTTTAAGCGCGGACCAAACTCTACCACCTTTGAAGCAATTGACAGCCCATACACAGCCTCTTAAGGCACATCACACCTTTGAAGCACCTTCGATATACATGGAGACTATTGAAATCACTATTGAACCTTGGTGGCCCTTATTCCCGCCTTCCTTGAAGCTTGGACACCTCGTTTTAGTGAAAAGTTGATGCTTGCCCTGTTGCGGGACGCAACCCGTCTCATTTGATTAGTCCAATTTAGGTAGTTCTTCTTCCGCATTTCCATTCTCCGTCACCTGGCTATCTGCCAGCTGACTCTCTTTGAGCTTCCCATCTCTCTCATCATACTCCTGTATATTAGTCTGTCCGTGAGGGTTTCCCTTTTTCACTGGATCAACCAGGTGTATCCTCGGTTTTCCCCCCTCGTATTTCTAGCCTCCAAATCATATCTTTCTCTGTATTTATTACGTTCGATCACAGCTTGAGCCCTCCGGGATTCCGTTCCCATCATCACGGGGTTTCCTCCGTGCTTCCGTGCCGGCCCCGTAATATGCCCGCCGGGCAAGCATCAACAATACCCGCCAAGCAAGCATCGACTTGCACTACGCTGGCAAGGCTGCTTTATAAGGCAACCATACTTTAAATTCCGATAAATCAATATACTTGCCAGGTCTCATTGATCACGGGATGTTGAGTGCTAGATGTCTGGTATTAGTATCTGATGACCAGAAGTATTTATGACATGATATTGTACTACTACTATGGTACTATACTAGGGTGAAGATTCCGACTATCCCTCATCGCTTGTGCCCTCCTCTGCTTCTTCTGAGCTAGTTTGGGGCCCATAGGCGTCTAAAAAGCCTCCCCCCCTGTTGTACCTACACTGTCTACACTGTCCCAACAGCTGTATCCGAATTCGGCACTGTTTATTATGGGCCCTCATATGAAAATCAACTGGAGCAGAATATGTCATCAGCACATTCCGATCACTGAGCTGAGAATAGAGACATTGGTCCTATGAGATGCTGAAACATATCTTGGTCAGGCTCACTGGGAAACTGACCCGTTAGCAGAGTTAGTAATGGCAGTCAACTTGCTTGTAATAATAAACCGATGGAAACTATAGAGTCTAGGTGGGCTATGCGCAGATACGGGGATAGAGTGCGATGCTCGGACGACTATGGATACCTTCAAGGATCCGGACGTTCTCAACCTCTTAGTTTTCCGGTTTGCAGCGCTTCCTTACGGAAACTCGTGCTCTCTGAGCACCACTCCCTTGTGATAGGGGAGCCTATACGTGCCTCTAATTCCTATGCAGACGCAGTGCTAGCGCATCAGTGGTGGGCATGGTGACGGCGACATGGCAGAATCACCCCAAGCATTGAAGCAAACTGGTAAGGCGGGGATTATATCAGTCCAATGGACCGACTGGAACCATGCAATGACAATGGTATCGTTCGGGCTAGGCACCTGCCCTATCGCGAGAGACCACCATTGTCTTTTGTGCTTGGTGGCTCGTCCTCTTCTCTCAGATCGCACGTATGTGGTAAGTCTGTTACGAGGGGAATAGGATGTAGGATGGTGGTAGAGTCGATACTGATATTACGCTCGAAAGCCTAAGATAAACTGGTTACTCGAATATTGCTGACGCAGCAGCGAACCGTACGCGGCACCTAGAAGCCATTATATGTACAATAGCAAAGGTATCACGATTGATGAGTATAAACCTACGGGCCCTGAGTCATGTCCCACATAGTCCCAAGGAGCGATGCGCCATTGGGGTTCTGCCAATCGGTCCATGTCGAATCCAAGAGCCCATACGACTCGACATATGAGACAGTACCCTGGCGAACATAGTAGTCGCCCTGAAGCGCCCACCACGACCAGTCCGCGTCGTTCCCAGTCAGGTAAGAGATGAGGCAGGACAGATACTCGCTATCCCCATCTGAGAGGGTGCCATTTGCACCATTCAGCCCGAAGCCGAACTCGCTAATCCAGAGAGGGCCTGTGAAGGACTCGTTTTGCTCGAGGAGGAACCCAGCAGCGGCGCCCATCTCGGTCTCGTATACGGAACAGTCGCTAGTGTCGTACCCAACGCTATAGCTGTAGGTGTGGTACTCCCAAACGACTTTGTTGGGCCATGCACTCCGATCGAGAGGGTTTGAGCGGAGCATCGAGAGATCGGTATCACCGAGGTGACCACCCATCATGATAAGGAGATCAGGATTGGCAGTGTGAATGGCAGTTGCACCTATACAGATAGCGGGATCAGTCGCAAATAGGGATGAGAAAAATGATAAGGGGAATCGGCTGAGGGATGAATAATGAGAATAAGAAACCACACTCACCCTTAGGCGCATAAGTGTACCAAGGACTGCCGCTTTCGACAACCGGGATTTCTCGGAGTTCATTCCGAATCGACATGCCAATCACGGCGTCGTACCCGGCGGCCCAAGTCGCCATTGCGCTGAGGCCGGCAACCCAGTCGGCCGTGATAAAGTATTGAGAGTTGGCAGAGAAGAGGCTGCTACTCGCTTCATCCCACCAACCGTTCCCGTCATTGAGGTCACAGCACCACTGCGCCCGAGACACATGGTTGTCGAGAATAACCTTGACACCGACCGCATCGAGGGCATTGATCACCGCCCCAAACGCCCCAAGGACCGTGGAAGTCGCAAGGAACGGATTCTGGACAACAGCCTGGGCATACAACCCATCAAGAGACCCAGCACCCGCACCAGAGTTAACGCCACCATTGGCGAACGACGTTTGAACACTCATAGTGGGGGACAGCGCCATGTCGATACTATAGGTTAGACGAACGCAGTTGAAGCCCGCCTTCGCAATCCATGAAGCGATGTACGCAACGGGCTTGTGCTGAAGGCCCTCGGGAACGTTGGCCTCCATGTGGCCAGCCCAGTTGACGCATCGAAGCTTGAAGCGAGCGCCGGTGGAGTCGACAATCCAGCGTGAATTGGTGCTATAGACCTCTTTCGCGGCGAATGCGCTCGGGAGAACCGAAGCAACGCCTAACGCGAGACCTGACAGCTTGAGGAGCAGCATCGTCACACCAAAAGGGATAAGAAATCTGAGGGGACGCGGTCCTACAGAGAAGAAAAGAGGATCAGCAATCAGGAGTTTTATGTCAAATCGGATGTACCGGTAGCCGTGTGCCAGTGCCAGATCATAGATTTCGGGTAGTTGGCGACGGAGCGTCGGCCACATGGACCACTAAGATTGGGAAACGACTGAAGTCGATAGTGTCTTCTCTCTTGATCGACTCAAAATCAGATGACTAGTTGATAGGCAAGTTTATCGTCGAGACGGGTTCGATCAACCAAGCTGGATTTTCCCAATGCCATCGACTAAGAGAATCGAGGGTAGTAGTGATCATCGAGTCAAGGTAGACAATGTCCGAGGTTGAACAAGATTATGCTTCTCTCCGGTGGCGATATTGCTGATCCACCCAATGATCGCCGCAAGCATTGTCCGCCACATGGCCACCTGGAGACTATCCCCAGGTTTTCGACGTAAGATCTAAAAAAAGGACCAACCTCCACAATTATAGGTCGCTCTAATGGATGATGTCGGGATCATAGATATTGGTTGAGGAACTGTTGTATCTCATCATGTCTGTTCCTTGCAATAGGACAACTGGGATGGCAGCTAGACGCCAAGCAAACGTTTGATCGGGTCACGTGCACAGCAACAAGCGGCTCCACTTCTGTTGACTGGAACTCTCACACATTACTGCTTCACTGGCGCCCACGCAGGACACCAGGACCCAGGGCGAGGGGAAATGAAAGCCATAATAACGCACCAGTGTAACAAGCCATGGACTCACTAAGAACTAGGGCGCATATTCTGCATATTGTATACATTCATCCACTATTCGGTTCACTCAAGATTGGGTGTCGTATTCTGTATTCATAGTATGGATTTGACTTTTCCTCTATTGCGAGCATCGATTGCTTCAATCAGGACGGCAACTGTCTCGAGGACAGGGACATCAATCCCAAGTTGTTTCGCCTGCTTGAGCGGGTGACCCCATATGACCTTGATTGCAAGGAACGTGCATGTCATTAAGAATATTTGGAAAATAAATGTAACGAACAAATGCTCACCTCGTATTCGAGAGCTCTTCCTGCCTTGGCATCTGTCCTGGTGGAGCTTGAGGTATTGTGCCCCTTAATCCGGTCCATAATCATGTCATCCACTCGCTGAGTCCGGGCTAAAGCAGCAGCTGCTCGCTCCGCTTCTTCAGGACTCAACACACCTGGCTCCAAAGGATCAACCTCGATTCCGAGCCCCCGAGCAATGAGCACCGTCTCCCGGATGATACGACGGGCAAGGGGCTCGCTCAAAGGAGATGCGGCGAGGAAAGCTGCGCTATCAACATCTGAGAGGGTCATCAGGGCATTCCAGCTCGCGTTCCTAAAATGGGCCTGG
Organism: Clavulina sp. PMI_390; assembly: GCA_015039315.1. NCBI lineage: Eukaryota > Fungi > Basidiomycota > Agaricomycetes > Cantharellales > Hydnaceae > Clavulina > Clavulina sp. PMI_390. Next base: position 9,082 of record WIDE01000152.1, read on the forward strand.
ATCAGACGACATCTACACACCATGCGGCTGAGAAACCTGATCTCTCTCTCTCTCTCTTACATTGCCAGCTTGGTCCACCTATGAGCCTGCACGTAAACATGATTGTACTCAGATCTCGCATCACATCCTCCTAATTTGCACATCTCCACAAAGGTGTCGATCCGTTCCTTCTCTTGGGAAGTATACTCTACCGAACCATTGGAGTGGAATGGCCCGCATATGAGCAAGAGGCCTCCGGTATGAACAACCCGGTTGGGAGCAGGCTGTACAGCATGAACAAATGCCTGAGTAGTGAAATATGGTGAGTGGGTATCATAGAGCAGTTAGAAAGTTATCCGTTCTCACAATGCACGACAGCACCAAATTATCAGGCCATCGAGCCTGGACATCGGGTTCAATACCCACACCGTTCTGGATCAGTACGATTGTAGTTTTTTCGGGAACTACAAACGGCTCCAATGATTGAACAAGTGTTGGCGTAGTACCATCGTCAACAATGCGCTTTGTTGTCACAACAACATAAGAGAATGGAGCTGCCGAGGTCGGGGTTTGATGAGAAGTCTCCGGCTCCGCAGTGGTGTGATACACATGATCGAAGATAACATGACCACCTTCTAGTTGTACACCTTCAATGTAGATCCCTTCCTTTTGCACGGCATCAAAATTTGATCGAGCTACAGTTGACAGAGAGGTTCGCTTGGACCGCTGAAGGAAGAGCGAGAAAACCGCCCCAAGACTAGTATCATGAGAGGAGTTCGAGCTAGCGAGAATATGGAGACGGCTCCTACTTGCCAAGGCCGAACACTAGCGTATTCTCCATAATTATGAAGAGCTTTTCTATGTTGCAGTGAGATTCGTTCACGAACGGGCTATCGGTCGGGGGGGCTTATAACCTGCAGAGGGGGCCTGGACGGTCCATATGACTCGAAAGTCTAATATACAAGGTGGTAGAACACGTCATGTGATCAAGCCGAGACCGCGGCCTAAAAACCGACCACGGCAGGTCGGATCGGATGATGTGGATGGCTATTATTGCCCGAGGTCCGAAAAGATGTTTTGAGGAGTTCGTCTGAGTCTCCATATACCTGTCATGTCCACAGGTGGTAAGATAGGATGATCGCATAAGCCGGTCCTTAGATCTGACTTAACCACGGCCGGAGAACTGATACATTTAGCCTGGACATAGGGGTTAAAGTTATACGTGCTCAATGGGGAGGTACACATATGTCGAGGCACCCCAGCATCCACAAAAAACTCGGTGACTCTGAGCCCTGTGAGCTGAGAAGATGAAGACAATATAAATGCATATTATCTCAGGGTCCGCGCACCAACTTAAGCGCCCGCCGAGGTATATCTATCTCACTTCACGCCGGTTCGGATTGGGTATCCCCAGAAAGATTGTGCTGACTAACCACGCCCTCATTCCTAGAGACGAGCCTATATGTGGTTGGCAAAATCGGATCATCGACTGCGCGGTGACCCCTATGACCTGAATGCCGCACGATATTTCTAGGTTGAATTGACGAACGGATTGTGTTACAAGCTTTCACACCTTGCCTACTTGATGTTCACCTTTACTTTCCCTCTATTGCGTGCATCGATAGCTTCCATGAGAATGGCAACGGTCTCAAGAGCAGGGACATCGATACCGAGACGTTTTGCCTGTTTCAGAGGGTATCCCCATATCACCTGGGTTCCATAGTTTGTTATCACTAAACGGCTCTGAGGAAGGGAACAATAGTTGAGCGCTTACCTCGTATTCAAGGGCCCTTCCTGCTTTGACATCCGTCCTGGTAGAGCTGGATGTGTTGCGAATGCCTTTGATGGTACCGACGTGCATGTCAGCCACACGCTGGGTGCGGCCCAGGGCTTTCGCCATTCGATCTGCTTCTTCGGCGCTGAGGACTCCAGGCTCTAAAGGATCGATCTCGATACCGAGCCCTCGGGCGATGAGAATGATCTCGCGCATGATGCGACGAACTAGCAGCTCGCTGAGCGGAGAAGCCGCTAGATAAGCTGCGGTGTCCACGTCAGCCAGAGTGGTGACAGCATTCCAGCTTGCGTTCCTGTTTGCTTGTCAAATAATCAGCTGGATGGATGGATCATAAGGCGAAACTCGCACATGGCAATCTTTGTCCATCTCTGGGCCTGCAAATAGACATGGTTATACTCAGCTCTGGTATTACATCCCCCCAGAGTGCACATCTCCGAAAAGCGGTCGGTGCGTTCCTTCTCGTAAGGGGAGCATGTGGACGATCCGTCGGCATGAAATGGCCCCAAAATTGCCTGAAGTCCTCCTGTATGAACGAAGCGACCTGGGGCAGTTTGTCTGGCTGAGACATATGCCTACAGCATGGTGGCGAATGGAGGGACAGGAATCAGTAGAGGCAGAGAAGCAAACGAGACCTCAGCGGCTCTCACAATACACGACAAGACCAAGTTGTCAGGCCATCGAGCCTGAATCTCATCCTCGATACCAACACCGTTCTGGATAAGTACTATTGTAGTTTCTCTTGGCACAATAAATGGCTCCAAGGATTCAACGAGTGTCGGTGTGGTATCCGTAATCATTTTGGTAGTGACGACAACGTAGGAGAAACGGGTCATGATAGCTTCTGTTTCACCGCCCTCCTGTTTCGTCGAATCTCGATACACGTTGTCAAAGGTAACAGGACCACCCCCCGCCAGGTAGACACCTTCGACGTGAACCCCATCTTTCTGAACTGCGTCGAAATTGGATCGCGCTACAGTCGATAGAGTAGTCCCATTAGATCGCTGAAGGAAGAGGCCAAAAGCGGCTCCGATACTGGCTTTGTTAGGACAGAATCAAATCAACAAGTATAATAAAATGGCTCCTACCTGCCGAGACCAAAAATTAGAGTGTTTTCCATTGGAACGTCGCACTAGTCAGGTCAAGCTGAGTACGGGGGTTAGAATTTTTCAGCGTATCCAGCTTGCGATGACAAAGGTTATGACCCCATGGTGTGAGCATTCATTGTTCCAAGCAAATCCGTGTAAAGCGATTACCCAGCAGAAATATGAGACGTCGTGCCGATCTTTCCTTCGCCCAGCCGACCCTCGGACCCCCGGTCGCCGGCGCTCCGTGGCATTGGTATATGCACACGCCACAACATTCCACGACAGGTAACGAGTTGAAGCTTTGTCCAAGAGACCCTGTTTTTACCCTGAGGCCGTTAAGGCACGGAGGGAGGGTCGACTCTGGAGCTTAGATCTACTCTCAATAATATCGTGCGCGAAAGACGAGCCTGATTATATATACAATGGGTTCCTATATCACAAGTTCCCAATCATAGCTAGCATATGCATACGCAAGCGTAGCTGACACCACATGTGCACTGCGAAGCCACCGTCAAGGCGTGCGCGAGCGGACAAGTACAGCGTCAACGCCAAGAAGTACATTACAGAACAACAGGCAACCAAGTAGCTATAGGGAATGACAAACAAGAAAGACCCCAGGAAAGAAAGCGGGAGATGTGATATGATACAGTAGTACAAGATGCGAGAAGGACCACATGAAGGATTAGTTGAGAAACCAGTGCAGACGTGAGGGGCATTACAGATCTGAGTCCATCGTGAGGTCTTGAGATTGTGCAGAGCAGAATGAGGGGTCGTGAAGGGCGTGAATGAGCAAGCAGTGTCTCGGAAAGCAGGAAAGAAGGGAGAATGTTCTGGAAAAAAGTCATCACGGATGAGTTGGGGTGACACCAGCACCGATGAAATGAGGAAAGAAGTTGCGGAGGCTAGAGCTCCAATAGATAGAGGGGGACGGGAGCTAGCAAGATCAACTTGCTGGGTGTAGAGCTTGCTATCTTCATCGTACTCGTCGCTCACGGTCTCGCTCGCGGTCTCGTTCTCTATCGCCGCGGTCTCTATCTCGAGGCATGCCTGTTGGCCGTCGCCCGAGGGCGGGCCGAGGCCTCATTGGCTCCGGGGCATCGAAAGCTGTAGTAGGCTTGGTAGGTACGGGTGGCGGGGCCGGCTCTTCCACTTCACCAGGTTTAGGCTCAACAGCAGGTAGCCCTTTGGCTAGCCTATGAACCATCTGAGCGAACTCTTGGTGGGCAATATCCAAGTCCTGCTTGCGTGTCCCTGTAAGAGTGCACTCAAATGTCCCGTTCGCTGGTTCCTTAATATAGGCATCAACTTGCATAGCACCCAGGTGGTTCAGGCACTGAGCAGTGTTGATACCCTCGTAGAAGGAATCAGAGATGCGCACGGCGACTTGCGTCAGACGGCGAAGACGATCCTGGAAAGAAAGTTATAGAACAGAATATGAGCGATTCTGACACAGGCGAAGAAAAAAATTTCTGGCGCTACCTCAATATCGTCGATGGCAATCTTTAGCTGGGCAGGAGGCCCTCGGACCTTCAAGACCGAGTCCTTTGCAGTGGCGTCGCTTGGACCTCTGGCCATCATCTCCTTGTCCCATGCAGGACGCTTGGTCTCGTCCGGGAAGAGGAATCGGACTCCGAGGCGCCTCTCCAAGTCATGAAGAGATCGCATCTCCGCTCCGTTAGGGAAGTTCTCCAGGTCATCCCATCGCTTGAATAAGTGTGAGTTCTTGATCGCATGTTGCTTCCACGGTGACACTCTCGTCCCCCACACGACATTAGTACGGTGGCTGTTGTGGTGATCGACGGCCTCTCGCAGTCCTTCCGTTAGTCGTGCTGTGATATCTGGGGGCAACCATAACCGGACCGTCATCTCGTATCCTTTCGCAGTTTCATGGCCATCATCCGAGCTGTGATGTAGCGAGGTCTATTGTGAGCTGAATCCTCAGATCAAATGAGGTAAAACACATACATCGTAAACATCTGGCGAGCCTCCTCTTCGTCCTCAGGTCCACCAGCCTTCGCAATCAACCGGGGGAGTTGGATCGTTAGGAGGCGACGCAAATCTTTACTCCATGGCACAAGGTAGTGGGTTTGCTTCTCAGCATCGACTGTACGAGCGAACGCCATCACGCGTTGATACGCATCGGGCAAAAGCGCCTTTGGCCCTGTGATTGTCACAGTTGCCGTCTCTTGCTGAATGACGATGCGGGTCTTCGTCTCGTTCTGCAAGCGTTGGTAGATCGCCCATAGACTAATACGATGTGCAGCTCGAGGGGAAACCTGGAATGATTGTGTCTGATTTCGTTCCTCGAACTCGTGGAACATTCCGACAAGTTCTCGTAACGCCGATCTGACGGCCGCGACGTCGCCGTATACTACGATGCGTGTGGGTTCAATATCAACGACAACTCGATGCCGCCTTTCAATCGCGTCTTGCTGGCGATTGGGAGGCCATACGTCGTCATTGATATCGAAGTGAGGCGGTGGCACAACAGCCTCACGGTGCGAATAAGCGGACCGTTTCTGTAAAGGGAAGGGAAATCAGTAAAAGACGCCAAAGTCCGAGAGAGTTAGGGATAGCTTACCTTCCCTCGTAAAATGGGGGTTCCAGGGGGAGTTGTACCCCGTGCTCTCCGGATTGCCGCTCCCTCTCGCTTTGCATCAACTTGCGCGATGTTGCTCTGTTACGGATGAGGAACGGTCATCATCAATTACGAGAGGAAGCGAAAGTCGCCTTACATGAGCGCCGTCGTGACCTTCATCTCTTGAGGCGAAGCCAACCTTGAGGCCGGGTAAACGCGGAACACTCCTATCCGATCTCATCGAAGATTTCTGAAAACGGTTTGAGTACCCGGCCACGTGTTGAAGATTAGACGTGATTAATTACTCACGCGACTACGGAAAGAGTGCACAGACTCTGAGCGCCCTCTCATTTCCGACGAAGCAGCCTATGGAAACCATCAGCGATACCGGTAAATCATTGTCGGGAGGGTGTGAAACTTACACTGGACTGAGACACTGTCCGTGATCTATCTCGCGGAGATCGAGATGGCGATCGAGACATATTGGATGAGACGTTGGAAGAAGAGAAGTCGCTGGGTTCTTTGGAGGGGGGAGGACCAAGCAGCCCCGCAACACCCGTTGACTGCGGCATTCCAGGGATGACAGCGCCTGGAATGAGGGGGATCGTAGGTGACGATGATGTTGTGTTGCCGTTCATCGCCATGGTAGGGAAGTTGACCTGTGGTATCGGCATAGGTATCGCACCGGGCACGGAGGCCGCCACGGGGGGTGTTGAAGATGAAACGCCAACGGTGTTAGACTGGTTGTTGTTGCTCGATTTCCCCCGGAACGAGCGCCAGATGGAACTTAGCGATGACCCGCTTCCTCGTCGTGGACGGTCCTTTGTCAATGGGATGTTTGCAGCGACATCGTTCTAGCGCAAAAAGTGGGAATTCAGATGAGGGATCGCCCGCTGATACATGCTATTCGTGCTCCACTCACAATTGATTGCGACCGAGTAGGGACTGGCTTCCGTCGAACACTAACGGGAGGCTTGCTGGATGCTGCAGGCGGAAAAGGTAGAATCCCGATAGGTGGTGACGGCCTCACAGTGTTGTGGACAGGCTGGAGAGGCTGGAAGCGATGGACGAGGAGCATGATGGCAAGAAGAGAAAGGTAGAGCAACGAGAGAGGAGTGGATATATGTTAGTGGGGCGTGTTTTCCAAACATGACGCATGACACAATAAATAGAGAAATTACAGCACGAACATGATCAGTCCAAGCCATCCCCTGTGGAGCCTTGGATGGAAGTTCTCGTCCCGAAGAGAGATCCGGCGAGCTGTCACCCCATACTGGCATATTAACATGAGTGTTCGCGCTGGGAGGAGATGGCGGAGTTATCGGGCGAGGCCGCCTGCCCCGAATATCATCTGCTTGACGCTGAAGAGTTGACGCTACGGGAACACTGCTCCATTCACTACTCGGAATAACAGGGCTCTCTGGTCTTCTTCGTGAGACAGGGGGTTTCACACCCAAAGGTCTAGACCGCGTCGTCGGAGACCGTGGAGCGTAAATCGCTTGAGCGGAGGCAGCACGTTGCGGCGGAGAGCCCTTCGCTATATTGGTGGCCTGGGTATTGTGGAGCTGATACGAGGCATGGCTGGTTCCATTCGGTCTTCCGTGGCCATCTACAATTTGGGCTTCAGTAAGGTTCCCCAAGAGGTTTACCAGATTTTCGTACCTGCAGACGAGCGGTAGATCGGCATCCCACGATTAATCAGTTCAGGGGGTGGAATACCAAGAGGGACGTCCCTGCGAGGATCGACGTTGTTGGGTGGCTGGTTATTTGCACCTGATTCCTTGGATGGCAATGCAGGGGGTCGAGTGGATGAGCGAGACGAAGCGCGGGACTGATACGTGTGACATGAGTTTTCGTAGCAAAAAATCTACTTATGCAGTCGCTTACCCCTGATCGTGAACGTTCGCCGTCTGAGCGAGGTGGTGGGATCGCATGATATCGAGATCCCATAGCACTTCCTTCGCCTGGTGTCCAGCCCCTGAGGTGGGCAATGTCGTCTCCTTCCATAGGAATATCACCTAATAGCGGCTGCGAGGGATGAATGTTAGAGGATTGACAGGGCGATCAGAAACAAAATGGGTGAAGCAGGCTCACATCTTTATTACGTGATGACCGCGAGACTCGGGAGTTCGCGGTAGATACTGATCTTCCAGAAGCAGCTGAAGATGCTCGAGGCCGCATAGGCACGGACAGAGGGTTGCTGTTCGTAGGAACAGGGGGGTTCTAAACAGACCTGAGTTGGGAGATCATCAAGATAAAAGAGCACAGCAACTACCCACCATCCGCATATTTGGATTGTATGCCATCAACTCGATGTATTTCGCCACGCGTAAATGCGCATTTGCGTGCGGGGTCCAGATCATCTGGTCAGGCAGTACATAGTGTTCGAGCATATTGACAGCAATAAAGCCACACGACGAGGCATCAGCCTGAATTCGATGCTCAAGATCGCGATCACGACGCAGTGGTTCTCCCGGAGGAAGCAGGCCGACGGAGTACAGCCAGTTCTCCAGGCAAGGCTGCAATGCCGGCGGAGGGTCCATGTCCAACGAATCACCGAACCGGTAGGTGCGGTGGCGCACATCAAGGACACAGGCTGTCCAATGCGAGCCCATCACGTTATTTTCATCCTCATCGGAGACGATAAATGCAATCTCTATGCCCTGACGAGCGGCGATAACTGCTTCAGTGAGATTGGGATATAAGGTTTCGTTGAAGCCACCGTTAGAAGCATACAGTCCTCCCAGCTCCCTCCAGAAGCGAAGTGTGCGAAGGAGAACCCGCACATTAGGGTCTCCTTCGACTTTCATCGCCAAACGTCGCATCATAAGATCCAACTATATCCCCGAATTTCGTTCAGTAATCCATAAAAATACATGTATAGGCGATAAGAAATGCATACCACGTCGTCTTGCATCCATGCGGTGTCTGATAATAGATCTAACAGCCGTTCGGCATCGGGAACATATGCATCACCAACAGCTTCCGGGAGTTGTTCACGAAGATTGTGCCAAGACGACTGTTCCCAGACGTTCTGGAGGTGGTCGGCTAGGCCACCAGACAACTCCCTTCGGTGGGTATCGAGCCACCCAGCAGCGACTTCGTATGCTCTAATTACATCTCTCATGCTTACAACGGTCGCCCAATAGTTTGCTAGCCATAGGGGCAAGCGATGCTTCGAGGAGAAAGGGGAGGGGAAGGAACGGCCACCGACATCTCGCTGGTTGACGACGTCTCTGAGGGCAGCGATGTATTTCCTATCTTTAGGAATGGGCGCGCGATATGCATCGAGGTCCGACATTGTCGGTGCCTGAGTGGAGACTGATGGAGTCGGGTTCCGCGAGACACTGGCAAAGTCCCGGTCTCGAGGGAGGTGAACCCTCGATTGTAACAAGCGCGCAACCGTAAACTCCTCGTTAGGGAGCTTGGATCGAAAGCTAGATGGGATAGAAGTATCATTCGTACGGGTCTCCCATTCTGGCGAGGCCTTCTCAGCGCCTGCAACGCCCCGTACGCGATCGAACATCAGAGGCAGTCACACCAACGTCAGGGGAAACGCGAGGCAAAGACAGGGGCCGTCAGTCGGTCGGAAATCGAACCCTCAAACGGAGATCTGGCGCTCACCTCGCCTCATACGGATCAAAGATGCTTTGGATAGACAATAAGGTTGTATTCAGGAGAAGGACAGTAAACTTGAGCGAATCGATCAACACATGTAAACAGAGTCGCTTTGTCCCGACCACGTTGTCTGGAGCAGGCAGACAACTCTTACCCAGCAAAAGCTATAGAGACAACACAACAATAATCTCAATAAGCTGTGCAAAAATCTGGATGCATATTTCGAAGTCGATTTTCTGAAAATATGCTTTGACGCGCCAGAGCGGCTACCATAATACGGCGAGTCAATCCACATATACGCAATTATGCATCCATTTCTGTTCTAGAACGCGCATAAGGGCATCGAAAGGATCGAAGCAAAAAGTCCTTTAAAAATGATTCATCTATGCCTTTGTATGAGCCATACTGATCGGTTTTGGAGCTACGCAACCCAACCCGATGGGCGGAGAATGACTATGCTGCGGACTGGGAACGTGTTCCACACACACACGAGGTTGCACTGCCTATCGCCAATAGTAGGCCGGTGAAAATTTTCACTATAATTTATCTTCAATGAGATTATTAGAGCGTCTCCTCTTCACGGCGTACTTTCACCGGATGCGGCTGATTAGGCGCGCAACGATGGTGGTGGTGAGAATGATGCTGTGGCAGTGGAGTCCACGCCTCAGCGACAAATGACTCGTCGACCCGACTTCAGGCAAGGAAAGTACGTCTGGGGACAGAAGACGCCTCTGGTAAATCGCCAACGGGGACTGGACGGCCGCCATACAATGCTTCTATTCTCGCGATTTTCGTATGATGCAGTCATAATAAAGCGTGGTCGGAGAAGAGGGATTGCACCCATAACGTCGTCAGAAGATCTTCATGGCGGCAAGGCGGTACAGCAGGTGCAAAATAGGGTTCTGTCAATGCTCGACCAAATTGAATTCATCGGACTTGGCGAGAGAAAGGGATTGGGACGTATCAGTGTTGGATGCTCAGACGGCGAGTTGATCGCCTCGTGGAATCATCAGCATAGTTTATTAGCAAGAAGAGGTCGAATAGTAATACATAGTGGCACATGTCGGGTATACCTATCATGAGCCACCGCCCATCATCCGCATTCTAGAGGGAAGGACGATTTGGGCAAAGGCATCAGCAAAGTTTGGTTCATCACACGCAAGGGGAAGTCAGATCGATGGAAGATAGCTCGTCAAATCGGACTGACGAGCGTCTCCATCGTGCGAGGCAAAAGAACAGCGACTCACCGATCTGGATGCATCCCGCCAGGACCCGAGCTGGAAGCATCACCGCCACTCGGTGGCGGGGGTCCACCGAAGCCTCCGGGCGGGAACGGAGGCTGTCCGGGGGCGCCACTATTTTGTGGCGGGAATGGAGGGAAGCCTGCACCTCCAGGAGGCATAGAGCCACCAGGACCAGGAGGGAAAGGAGGGGCGCCGTTCGGGCCACCTGGCCCGCCTGGACCAGGTGGGAATGGAGGACGCATCATGTTGGGTGGAGGAACGCCAGGTGCGCCAGGAGGACCTACATCAATATGCCGTCGAGTGGAGGTAAAATACATCGTCAACAGTTGAGTGAAGAGAGACTGAAGCATGAACCACTTACCCATGTATCGTGGGCCATTCATCATCATGCCTGGTGGCCCACCAAAACCAGGAGGAGGTCCTATGAGGAAAGGTCCAACAGATAGTTAGATCAAGCTTCGTCCCAAAGATACCATAGTTTAAGTCATACCACCAAATCCTTGAGGAGGACCACCTAAAAGGAATAATTCAGCAACCTATAAGGCAGAATGTTCCAAAAATTCGGGACTCACCGTATCCGGGTGGTGGTCCTCCTAATGATGCTGGAGTGAAGCCAAATCCACCAGGAGGAGGACCACCGCCAGACTCATAAGCTTGAGTGATCTGGTCAATGATATTTTGTGCCTTGTCGTGTCCTAATGCTGAAATGAAAAGTTGGTCAGACGAATAGGTGTGACAGTTGGAGACTGAGGACAATGATGCATACAGGCATAGTAGTCTCGGACGTTCGAAAGATGATTCCTGCCGCTATTATGAGCTTTTCGCACTATAAAGACATGTTAGGTGCAAGTCATGATAGAAATACTTTGAGAAGAGCGGCACACACCAGACATTGAGTCATGGGTGAGGAAGACATCACAGTAGTCGCCTATGAGGGTTTATACATTCAGCGAAATTATTCCTTGATAGACGATTATCGACTTACAGTAGTGCTTCGGCATGGTGTAGATCCTTTGAAGCTGACCTGGTGCACTGGTGTGGATCACGTGGATGAACAAGCCCGGCCTAACAGCTGTACACAAAGGACGCATTTCTCGATGGCTGAAGCTTCGACCTCTGGGGTTCACGAGCCTTTCGACCTGATAAAACTATCCCTCAGTGAACGCGTATTTGTGAAGCTTCGCGGCGATCGCGAACTTACTGGTGTTCTTCACGTTCGTAACAACTCTATGATTGGAGCTCCCCATTGCTACACTATCTTTGCTTTCTGTCCTTCCAATATCAATCAACCTAACTCGGATTTCCAATGGTGTTTGTATTTTGATAACAGGCTTATGATGGACACATGAACCTGATCATGAGTGACGTTGAGGAAACGATCATGATTGTCGATAATTTAGAGGAGCAGGCAGCAGCAGCGCCAACCGTCAGAGTGGGTCTTGAAAAGGTTACGGAAGATTGCCTGAATTCTCATTTAATTAACTGCAGGTTGCGAAAAGAAGAATGGAAATGCTATTTGTACGAGGAGACGGCGTGATACTAGTACGTGACAACAACCTCAAGATCCCCAAAATTGAAAGCAGAATTAAGCTCGATCGCTAATGATATGTTATTGGAAGGTTTCTCCTGGAGCACGGTGAGATGGGAGGTGATGCTGCGGGCGGCACGAGGTGAGGCGGGGTGAGGATAGGAGGGGTTTTGGGAGGGTGGGGAACAGACGATCAACGACTGCTTTGTGCCTGTGGCAGCCCACGCACAACGCACGTGCTCTGCTGATTATAAAAGCTGGTTGGACCATGCGGTAAGATGCCCAACAATGATGCATAGAGTGAAACTGGACCTTTCCACCTGCACGATGGAAGTCGCGTGATGGGTCCATCACCACTTGACCGCAGTATGAATATGATGAGTGATGAAACCTCGAGTCTGCGGCTTCATCGTAAAACTGGAAGCGTGGAAGAGTTTGTTGATGAGCCTGCCCCCGACAGCGTTGACCCGTTCCAAGGTGCTGGTGAGCTACCGTACCGAGGAGCAGGCGGATATCTCCCAGGAGGATTTGGGACATCGGGTGGGCGGCTTCGGGTCTGAGGTTGCTCCTCGCCATACCACGTTCCGTCTCGCTTCCATCCGATCCGAAGGATCTTAACCTGGTCATATAATAAATGAGGGGTCGTGTGAGTCAATTGGATGTCTGTTGACGGGTGGCACCAAAACAGCAAAACGAGTGATTCAGATCAAGAGGGTGTACCAATTGACAACTTACTGCTTGTGTGAGCCTCATCCCCTTCTTTACTTTGTTTCCTCCGACTAACCGCCCATGCACGTCCTTAAGGTATCCATCCCAGATTGATAAGTTTTCGTCTACCCCAGGCGCATCGAGAATTTCATCCAGTTTCCGAAGAGCATCCGAGTTCTGGACACTCCTCGAGGATGTCTTGGGTGCGAGTCCACCGCTGGCGCCAAACCCTCGACGTTCACCCCGCAGCCACTTTTCTCGAGTCGCAGCCCAATTGTTTGGACCAAAGGTGGCATTAGCGGAACTCCATTCCAGAAATTCGTTAGTGGGCTGAGTAGACTCTGGATTGGTATTAGCAAGCGTAGATGTAGGCTGCTGGGGTTCGTCACTGCCGCTTCCAGCTGTCGACATCGATTAGGCTTTCGTGACAGGAACGAGATTGACTCCGTGACGGCTGAAAGATTAACCTTGTGACAACCGCGGCTGCGTCGCCATTTGCCGGGCCATCTCCGCCTCGTTTCGTCTACTCAGTTCACCCATGTGGGTTCTAATCAATTTTGTGAGAACCGATAATTAGCCAATATTCAGTAAACCCGGGGGTCCTGTGGAGCCGTGTCGCATCACCTCGAGGTCGGCGTTCAGCTTTTCTCATCGACCCTGATTGCTTGCGTGCTCATCGTGGAGCGAAACAATGGTTCCTCAAAAAAACCCCTCGGTTTCTTTACCTAGAGCAGGCCGCGGCGGTAATAAAGACCGCTAATGCTTTACCTCATCTCCTACGTTATTAGATTCATCTTCCTTCGCATCCGCGCAAATCAACATATCAGCGTTGCAATTGCAGCACACCTCTGCTCCACCATATCCTCCATGCAGCGAGGTACGAATATTCCAATTGCAATTTTTTACTCGTCATAAACGTCTGATGCGCAATAGACACACTCTCGTTGAAAGCTGAACCTTCAAGTCCATTCTGCCTCAAATCATTTTGCGGCGATCATTGCGAATCTGAATATGTGGTCGCCAATTTCGCTACCAACCAGAAGACCACGATGTTCAAATGTCGATCATTCGACGCATACTTGTGATTCCATGCGTGCGGCAATGAAACTTCTGTCGGCTTCCTCTCTCTCCGGACTGAAATAACAAAAAAGTCTTGGCCTTTGATCGACTCTCGCGTCCAGATGACGACCGTGGTCATCTGCTTATCGAGTCATAAGGAGCTAAGCAACTAGTATGGTGCCTTGCAATCTTCTCGCCGCACTTGGTCTGGCTTGGCAAACAATCCGCTGGTCAGTTGGAATCCCCACATGACACTGCCTTCGCTCTGTGTATTCAGAACGGCTTGTATAAAGGTCCATGAACCCGCGTCATGTTGTTCGCTCCAGGCCTAAAGAACCTCCCTCTCTTCGCATTGCGAATCACTCGCGATGCTGCTCCACAAACTGTCAAGCCTCGCATTAGGCGTAGCCTCGGTCATCCCGAGCGCCTTCGCCGC
>WIDE01000152.1:24232-41632 GCA_015039315.1 Clavulina sp. PMI_390
GAGTCGTACGGATTGTTGGACTCGAACTGGAACGACTGGCAGAATCCCAACGGTGCTTCTCTCCTCGGAGACATGTGGAAGGTGACTCAGGGACCTTAGACCACATACCGATTCATGGTGATGTGCTTGTTGCTGTGAATGTATTTTACTGCCCGTATCTCATCAGATTCACATACCCTTGCAAGAATTTTGGATTTCTTAGTGGTTATGACGGACTCGGCACTGTCACTTCCAGGCTTGGACGCTAGCTTTAGACTCCATCGCTGAAGTTCTTGGCTGGATACCGAAGCTTGACTCGACGACAACACAGATCCGCCGCCGTTTGCCTAACAGCTCCCAGCAGGTTCCTTCAGTTCATCTGTGAGGGTTTTAATCAATTTTGTTCAAGCCGACAATTACCCCACATTCGCCGCATCGGGGTTCTCTGGAGCGGCGCCGTGTCGACTCGAAGTCAACCTTGAGCTTTTTCTCGACGACCCTGGCCATGAGCCTGTGCTGACACCGGTTTCACTAATTGCTCTGGAAAGAAATCCTCATGGGCCTGTTGCGCGGAGGTAATAAATAACTTGTCACGGGCGATCTGCTCTCTATTATTAGATCTATCGAACGGCAGACACTCCGCTTGACTCCCATTTCGATAGTTCCCAGGCTCACAACAACTCAAACTACACCCCCCAGCACACCCTCAATGCAGTGAAAAGGAAGACTCTGATATCTATGATTGTGCACCGTCAAGTGCGTGATATATGCTGAAGATGATCCTCCTTGACTGCGGAGACTGGAAACTTCGATACCGTTTCCTGCCTTGCCCGTCTTTCCACGGCGATCAGGGCGATTATGAATAAATGATCGCAATTTTGTGACTGAAGAGAAGAGCCTACTGGTCAAATTTCGGTGTCTCCACATATGACTGGAAGTCAATGCGCGCGATAGCAAACTTTTTATCGGTGCACCGTCTTCCCGGATTGAAATAACAAAAAGGCATGGGCCTTTGACCGAACCTTGCAATCGGCAGACATCTATCCGGACACCTGGTCATCTGCCTATGCAATTGTAAGGCGCAAAACGATTCGTATGTTGTCTCGTTGCATTTTCACTGCCTGGCCTAGTCACAATTTGCTAGCTATGCTGTATCATCATCTGACCCTGACCGGTTCCATTCCATAGAGCGCCTCAAACATAAAATCTCGTCGTTCTGCGTCATCCCTTTTGATTTAGGAACCAAGGATCCCTCTCACTTCGCAGACCGTTTGCGATGCTGTTCCACAAACTGTGCCTTGCATTAGGCGTCGCCTCGGTCATCCCGAGCGCATTCGCCGCAAAAGAGATCTATAACACAACCTCTCGTTGGATCGTTGACTCTACTGGCGCTCGCTTCAAGCTTCGATGCGTCAACTGGGCCGGTCATATGGAGGCCAATGTTCCCGAAGGCCTCCAACACAGACCTATCTCGTACATTGCTTCATGGATCGCGAATGCAGGCTTCAACTGCGTTCGTCTTACGTATAGCATTGATATGGCCCTTTCCCCCGATATGAGTGTTGAGACGTCGTTTGCCAACGGCGGAGTCAACTCTGGGGCAGGTGCTGGCTCGCTTGATGCGCTCTATGCCCAAGCTGTTGTACAGAACCCATTCCTCGCCAATGCTACTGTTCTTGAGACGTTTGGGGCGGTCATCAATGGCCTCGATGCGGTCGGTGTCAAAGTTGTTCTCGATAACCATGTATCAAGGGCTCAGTGGTGCTGTGACCTCAACGACGGAAACGGATGGTGGGACGAGGCGACATCCGACTATCCTGCCAACTCTCAGTACTTCATCACCAGTAACTGGCTTGCGGGCCTCAGCGCAATGGCGACCTGGGCAGCTGGGTATGACGCCGTGATTGGTATGTCGATTCGGAACGAACTCCGAGAGATCCCGATTCTCGAGAGCGAGAGCCCTTGGTACACCTTTGCGCCTCAAGGTGAGTCGAATACGGTGCTCATTATCCTCTTTTCACCTCCCCTCTGATTGTTTTCCGTCTATCCCACATCATCGATGCAGGTGCAAGCGCTATCCACAATGCTAATCCCGATTTGCTCATCATGATGGGCGGCCACTATGGTGACACTGATCTCTCGATGCTTCGCTCGAACCCTCTCGACAGGAGCGCGTGGCCAAACAAGGTCGTTTGGGAGTACCACACTTACAGTTACAGCGTGGGGTATGACACAAGTTGGTGCTGGCTTTATGAACAGGAAATGGGGGCCGCCGCCGGGTTCCTCCTCGAACAGAACGAGGAATTCACCGGACCGCTGTGGGTCAGTGAGTTTGGTTTCGGGATGAATGGCGCGGATGGCTCGCTCTCGAGCGGGGATAGCGATTACCTGTCGTGCCTCATCTCGTATCTCACTGGAAATGATGCGGATTGGTCATGGTGGGCTCTTCAGGGTGACTACTACGTCCGTCAGGGCACAGTCTCATACGTCGAGTCTTATGGATTGTTGGACGCGAATTGGACCGACTGGCAGAACCCTAATGGCGCATCCCTGCTCGGAGGCATGTGGGATGTGACTCAGGGACCTTAGGTTTTAAAACGATTACTAGTGGCGTCCTTCCCAATGTAATGTATTGTCGTTCTTCCCGAAGATCGTTCGGTCACCATACCCCTTGCGACGAAGTTGTTCTGGCCCTTCATTTCCTTTGCTTCTACGAATCACTTGATTCTTCACATACTCAACAATCTTTGAGTCAGAAGCTCACAAAGCAGTGCGATCACGACCCCGCGGCACATAAAACTCTTCAAGATATATAAATAGAAAGGTGATTGCGGCCAGTAGTCCCTCAACGCTTGAGTGACCTAATAAGTACCCAAACAGAAAGTTCAAAATTTGATTCGCTGAGTCCCTCCATGGAGATTCGGCTCCATTAGAAGGCTATGAGGTCGGGAAGAGGTGCCAGTTGCCTGCCGATCGTCCTCATCGGCTACAGTTTCAGGGGAATAGGTTTACTCAATGATGACCTTGGTCTCCAAATGCTTCTCCGCCTCCTCCCCGAAGACATCGATTGGCCATTGCAAGCTAGCAAGGACATGCGGGATCACAATTCTAAGCAGCAAGCGAAATGTGAGATACGGTCAGGTGGTCAGAGAAAATATTCATCTGCGCGCGAAGCGCAACACCAAGGGTGCGAACCTTTTGTTCTCGTTTAAGCCATTGATTTTTTGCATGTCCTCAGGCGTCAGCGAATACAACTTGAGATTGGAACTGATTCGCTCTGGATCCGCGGATTTGATATAAAATTCACATTGCCGATGACAATCAAGCACGGGTCTATGGAACAAACTCACCTTGTTTGACGGATTTCGGGATGACACTATACCCACGGCCAACTCCCCAGTTTAGTACAATGTTTGCGGGAGTGGTTCCGGGGTACTTTTCGGTCAATTCTTTAATAACCGGGTCCGCGAGAAGTCGAGCAACTGAGGCTGGAAGCATCAACGCTGTTAGAAACCGTGATCACAAATAATACGATTTGCGCGAGGAATGACTTGCGTCTGCCGCCCATCGGTAGATATGCCATGACGTGGATCCCTTCAGACTGGCAATATTCGACGAGGCCTGGCTGGGAGAAGTAAGGGTGAATCTCGATTTGATTCACTGCCGGCTTAATCCCAGTCAATTCCACAAGCTTTTTCAGTTGCTCCACGTTGAAATTGGAGACTCCGAGAGTTTTAACCTGAATAGGTGGATAGAACTCAGGCGAGGGGATTGTAGCAGCTCGAGTCCTGGAAAGCTCACTTTGCCTGTCTCGGCAAACTTTTGCATTGTCAACCAAGTTTCGACAACTGTAACCCCGTGGTCGATGATGGGTGGCTTGGTCTGGGCCATAGCCACGGGCCAATGCATCACTATGGCTTGCATCAGCACGCTACTTGATGTAACGAGTAGTTGGATACTCACGATAGACATCGAGGTACTCGAGGCCGAGCTGCTCCAAGGTTGTTTCAAACTCTGTTTCGGCAGCAGCAGCACGGTGCGAAGCATTCCAGAGCTTTCCAGCCGCACATATGAGCCCATGGGTCAAGTTATAGCTCGTGAGATTCATATCCAACCTTGCCAAGGATACAGAGATCCTCTCGCTTCACAATAGCCGGGATCAGTTTCCGGAAAGCTCGTCCAACCTTGGGTAAGGAACAAAGATTCAGCTGTCAAGATGGTTATTTTCTTTGAGAAGAGTAGGTGGGCATACCTCATCCTGATTCCCATAGTAGCTGGAGAGGTCAAACAGTCGATAGCCTGATTGTACAGCATACTCAATCTGATTATGATATGATGGGATGATTTGGACAAATTAGCCCTTACGATGCAGGAGTGTTACAGGTAGGAGCAGTACTACGAGAGGTACGACTAGCACTTACGGCTGCTTCGCCTTCATCGCCATTGGAACCCCAAGTGCCTAACCCGATAGCAGGCATGGTTTCTCCAGTGAGAAGAGGGAATTTTATCATCGTGTCAGAGCCAATGAGGTGGAAGTAGTAGGAAAGGAGGTTGGATTTTGGTGCGCCGAGCAAATGAGCTATTTGTACATCGGCTGGCCGATGACGAAGCACCCGGAGTCAGGACTCTCGGGCCCAGGATGCCGGCGTGACGCAGACAGTTTCCTAACTCTCCGAGTTCCCCTCCTCCTGCTCAATATCTGGGCACATTGAGATGCGGCATACATATAAGGAAGTCTTGTATGTATACTATTCACAATCGACGGGTCCCGTGCCCGGATGCCGAGGAGACGGCGTAGGAGACGGAGGGTCGGGAAGGTGTCGGCGATGACGATCACGTCTCCATTCCTATAAAGGATCAAACTTTAAGTCTGCTCCTCGCTGTCCAACTATAGCCAGAGATCCGCCTGAGTCTACGTACTTGGGCGTTATCAGTTGGAGCCACAGCCCCAACATGGGTGGTGTTGGTGGTGATGCTGCCACGCACTAAGGCGTAATTGTTGGAGCACCACAGAGGTTCTGCGCGACATGTAATTTTGTACTACATGGAGAGGTCGGTGAGCTCCGAAATGGCGAAAGAGACTCAATGGAGGCGCAAAGCTGGAGTTCCCACGCTTGTGCCTCCGTCTTGCCCCTGAACCTGAACGTGTAAGGTAAAGAAGATTCTTCCAATGACCAGCTGGGTACTATAATTAGCGACATTGACTCTCTGCGACATAAGTGGCCTTCATTTAAGGTGGCGCTCCATATGGATTGCTTGGCTCCACAGTGAGCCCACCCAGCTGCCTGAAAAGAGATGCATGCTGATCCATGCTAATCCTGAAGATAATGACATAAAGTCTTTGGATGGACCCGAATCGCTGGGCTCTCCCCGATCGTTAGTTTTGGCAGCGTACCTCAAAGGCCCTCCTTGATGCGAACACAACGGGAAATAAGAATACAGTTCGAACGCTTTATTTGGGAAGGACGAAAGAAAGCGATCTTGAAGCAAAATAGCAGGCGGTCCAGGCAAAAATTAGATACGTGATACGATTATCAACCCTCTGAGAGACCAAAACATTGGAAGTGAAGTCACTAGTTCGCGCATAATCGTGTGCGCGGATGGGAAAGCGTGGTGGATATTCATTCGATCAGTCGTACAGAAGATTCCCAAAAGCTGTGTAGACAGCATACGCGCATATAAGATGAGCAGAGAGATGCGAGATGTAAAGGCCTAGTCAACAACTAGTGATTGACAATGTACTCAAAGTTTCGCAGTGATATCACGGCTACATGAAACGAGACAGGTTAATGAGGCTTGCTGGCGATACTCGTCGTATCATTTTAGGCGAAACGCACCTGATCAGAGCTTTTGGTAGCCCAGCCTCATCAGGCTCATCGAAAATACCAATATTCCACTTGAACATCCCCTTCGTAGTGACAAATCTGATTTGGAACCATACCAGTCTCAATAAGGCAAGAAGAAACAGAACAGGGAAAGCTCACCTCTTCTGGTTGCCCTTTCCGATATCAGTAATCTTCTGCCTATCCTCAGGTGTGAGCTCAATAACTCGGAAGTTGGACTTAATCCGATCTAAGTACAGGGTTCGTGGCCATCAGACATACGGGTGCTCGAGATAGATTTATACTACATGGACACACCGGGAGTAACGGATTTGGGAATCACACTATAACCTCGCGCACGAGCCCAAGCTAGCAGGACTTGAGCGGTCGTTGCGTTAGGGTAGTTCTTCGTTACCTCATTGACCACTGGGTGATTCATCAACGATGGCCGCTTTTTGGATGCTAAAATGGAGTAAGGCATTAGGGCTGGAAGAATGTAGGCAGATCTGGACGGACCTTGGCCACCAAGAGGGAAGTAGGCAGTGACGTGAATACCCTCTCGCGCACAGTACTCAAGGAGTTCATCTTGCTGCAGGAAGGGATGGAGCTCCACCTGGTTGACGGCGGGTTTGATGCCAGTTGCGGCGATGAGTTGCTTCAGGTTCGAGACTGTGAAGTTGGATACTCCAACATTCTTGACCTGAGACAATGGACCTATTAGTTATTATTCAAATACATCTTCGAGGATGAATCGCACCTTGCCCGTCTTGAGCATATTGCTCATCGCGATCCATGTCTCAGCGACCGTCACAGAGTTATCAAGCTCGGTGGAGCCTTTGAGGAATGCGACTGGCCAGTGCATCACTGAGTAAAAGCGAGGTAAGTTGGGATGGAACGGTTTGCTAAGCAGGAGCAAACCGTACGCCATAAATCCACATAGTCGATCTCAAGCTGCTTGAGCGAACGATCGAGATCTTTGGGGACATTTTCTGGTCGGTGATTTGTGTTCCACAACTAATAAAGGGCGATAAGAATGTGGTTGCTTATAGGCTGAGGTGACACTTACCTTGGTTGTAATGAACAGATCTTCGCGTTTTACCACAGAGGGGATGACTTTCTTGAGAGCCGCGCCTACCTATTGATGGTCTGTTACTCGTTGCTCGGATTCCAAAAGTAAGGAAGCCCACTCACTTCGTCTTGGTTCGCGTAGACCAATGCAAGGTCTAGATGCCGATAGCCGGCCCGAATGGCATGCTCGACCTAGAATGTTCCCTTAGTGATGTATTCACGTGGGCAACCCAGTCATTATTCGACAAGAAGCTTACTTACCGCATGCTCCACTTCTTTCTTCTTGGAAAGGTACGTCCCAAGCCCGGTCACTGGGATCGAACCAACGCCGTTGCGCAGAGGAGCTGTGGCCATTGTGGATTAAGGTAGATGGAAGATGGAAGATGGATGTGGGGTAGGTAGAAACAGAAATCCGGCCAAGCGGACAGTCTTTTTACCGGCCATTATGTCAGCGATTTGGTTGACGGGCATTGCATTGCAAATCGCATAAGTGCCTGATTCGGCTCCGTGATTTGCGGAAGAGCGAGAAAGCGAGAGAGAGAGAGAAGAGCAGGAAGAATGAAGCGCTTTGCGTGGTGAGAATATATATTTATAGAACCAAGGGATCCTCCAAGCAGAGGGCGAGCAATGGAGAGCTTGGATCGTGGTATGCAATCTGAGACAGAAGGGGATGACAGCCCCGCAAACAGACTGGTGGCTGCTGTGGGTAGGAGAGAAGGTTCCACTACCTGTGCGCTGGGGTCAGCAATCAATCTGAATTTGAAGAGGAAAGACGGAGGAGAGCGCCTGTGTGCTATCGTGGGAAGTTGTCATCGGCCACCAGCAGGAGGATCGGACATCGGTCCTAAGCGCTCCGGAGCCGAAGCCGGTCACTTTGCCATGCTGCTCCAAGTTGCTGCTCTTGACAGAAGGATGTTTCAAGGAGTAATTATGCTCTCGGCATGGGTACTCGCCGATCATAGAATAACTTAACCTCGGATCGAGTGGATCTGTGTCCACTTTCCCAGATTGTAGTTCGTAATACAGCCGAGCCATTCGATCGTGGCTTGCAGGAATCCCACACTGGGCCACAGCCAACTCGATACACCCTATTTAGTCTTCAACTCCTTAAATTTGGATTGGGCAGTGAGAGGCATGCTATCGGAAGAAAGAAAATTTCCCTCCCTTGGTTATGGAGAATACTCTAATTTTTGGTCTTGGAGGGTGCGTTGGTTGACATTCAAGCCCTACTGCGTCTGGTGTTGAACTTTTGCTCGCTTGTAGCATCGGAGCCGTGTTTGGCCTTCTCCTGCAGCGATCCAAGCGAACGACCCTTTCGACAGTAGCGCGGTCTAATTTCGGCGTCGTCCAAAAGGATGGCATCAAGGTTCAGAGCACACAGATAGACGGAGGCGGCACCGTCACCTTCGACCGCGTCTATCCGGCCAATGCACACCAACAAGCACGCAATGCTCGGGCTTCGGGATCATCAGCAATTCCTTTCTCCTACGTGGTCGTCGCCACCAAGCTCGTCGCTGACACCAAGCCATCATTAGTAGAATCCTTGGAGCCGTTCATTGCCCCAGGGAAATCGACAATCGTCCTCATCCAGAATGGTGTAGGTATAGAAGACGAGATACAAGCTCGATGGCCAGGTAATCTTGTCCTCACAAGCATTGTGAGTTCTCTCGTCCTTCGACTTCTATACTTCCTAACCTCTCATTCTATGTTCATTCTTCATTTGGGGTCTCGCCATAGGCTTTTTTCCCTGCGACCCAAACCGAGCCCGGACTTGTCGTTCATCCTGGAGGCCTTTTCTTCAGATGCGGGCCGTTCCATTCCAATGGATCTCCCGAGTGCTCGCCGCGCGAGAAGGAGCGGATTGACACTTTTATGGAGATGTGCAGAATTGGAGGATGCGAAACGGAAACCGAGTACAACCATGTCTACATGCAAGCTCAAAGATGGACGAAAATTGCCTGGTGAGTTCCAAGCCGTGTATATTGTCCCAAAGCGTTCAGTTATATCTGAAAGCTTCGCCCGCAAATAGGAATGCAAGCTGGAATTCTGTGACGACTCTCGCTGATCTTGACAGCGCAGCATATCTTGCCGCCTCGTCCTCTAGCGAGGCCCTCGCTCGTCGTATTATGCGGGAGGTTGTCCTTGTCGCTCGAGGACTCGGCGTAGAGATCGATCCGCTCGAACCAGGAGTGCTTAACCCTGAGGAAGCAAAACGGGTCGCAAAAGCGTTGGGCTGCACCGAACGACTGGATGACATGCTTGTCAATCGCCTCAAAAACTTTCAGAATATCAATACCTCTACCCGAACAGACGTCCTTGAGGGGAGAGCTCTCGAGTATGAGGTGAGTAGTGTGGTGCTTACCACGCAATTAGTAGTTGACATGTCTAATTGCTTTTCTCACTCAAATTAATTAGGTGATCTGGGGCAACCCACTTAAGCACGCAAAGAGGCTAGGGATCGAGGTGCCTGTTTTCGAAACAGTCGCTATCCTTCTCGAGGCGATCGATGCACGTAATAGAGGGAAGGTCAAAGTAATGATCCGGTATGTCAATCATGTCGAGGTGTGTACGATACGTGCCGATAACAATGCATCCATTTAGGGCAAAGATCTGATCTACTCCATGATAACGGGAGGTGTATGCACCCAGTCGTCTGGAACGCGGACAGTGGAGTTTATGCGGTACGGTGGCTTCCATTTCTTTCCCCATTCCTGGATCGCGCGAAAGTCTGCGCATGTCTGTTAAGTTGAGAGCGCCATAGGGCACATTTTGTATGGTTAGGATTTCTGCTCGCGATAATGAATGGAGTAGAGGGTTTGGGATTTACGTGAACAACATCGATCTTCGGGCCACTTCTCTTTTGAGCCTCGTCCCACTGCCATACAATGGGAGTGATATCAGGGTTGCACCTATAGTATGTCCAATAGCATTAGGAAAGTAGAAGATATATTGGAGAAGTAGCAAGCGTACATGAGTGACTCGCGAATCGAGTTGAGACAGTGATCGATATGATCGTACGCTGGGTCATCCGAGGGAGCGAGCGGTAAGATATCATGAGTGTGAACTTCGCCTTCTCGAGGGCCTTTGACCCTGTGGCGGATCATATCCTAGAGAGAATGATCAAGAAAAGGTCATAACCCACGAGGTCCGAGAACCGGAGGTGTTTAGTAGATAGGCTCACAAGACAATGTAGTTGATGGAAGACGTCAAGGTCTATAAGGTATCGTGGCTCGCCTAAGCGCTCAACATCATTTTGAATGCGCTCCGTTCGATTTGGCAGAGCTTCAATCATCTTGCGCGGCAATCCTGCCCATGTATCTTCAAATCCATGGAGAAGAGTAGACCAATATTATTAGGCAACGTTGGTAGATGCAGGCTGCGATACCCACAAGGCATATATAAGTTAGCCCACAGCATGTCCCTCGCCTCCGTTCTGGGCCCATGGTATGGGGACGTCTCGGTGAAACGTTTTGAGAGCCTGTGCTGATGAGTTAAGGCCTCGGCAGCAGGTGCTATATCGATAGCGAAAACTTGGTATTGATTGACACGCAAGAGTGAACGAGGAATCGTCTCACAGTACACCGGCTTGACCCCTCTCCATTGGATCCGCGTTTGCTGGCTTAGACCGTCAATCGCGTTCATCACCCCATAAGTGACAGAGAGAAGCATGTTGAATATGACAGATATGGTAGCGATAAACTTGAGACGGCGATTGCGCTGACGGAGAGATATAATGACATCTTCGGGATCATTTTCCTTTTCCCATGGCTCAACTAGAGGTTTGTCTATTGATGCTGAGGTGGTGTCCAGCAGTGGCTCGTATCGACTAGTTGACATGCTTTGGGTAGTAAGTATCAGCTAAGGAGGGGAAGGATGATCGCAGGGAGGTAGCAAGGGCTGTCATGTTCAAAGCCCTCGAGTTACGTACTGTTCGGAGACAAATCGGGGATCCCGAAATCAACATATTCTACCTTATATGGCACGGTGCAGAGCACATGGAGCCGTGTGAAGCTTATACAGACATGCACCTGAGAGTATGGAAGATAGAGGAACCCCAGATATTGATAACTTGACACAAAAGTACCAGATGTTACTCGGGCGCAGGGGCATAATACCAACCTCGGAGATTATTGATAACCGCTGTGCACACCACCACTAAGCCACAAGCAGAATCGCTTTCGGCGGCCGATCAGCTCTTCGTGGCCAGAAATCAGTAATAAATAGCACGGGCGTGCCTGAAATCCGAGGTATTAGTGTGATATGATAGCGTACTCTGGTTAGTAAATCTGGACAAGCCGCACACCATGCATGCAACTCAAGCAGAATTTTTTTATTCAAAATTTCACCCCTCTGTCCATGGCTCGAGATTCTGACCTAAAGGTTTGTCCGTAAATGTTGAGGGCGTATCGACCAGGGGCTCGTATAGACCAGAGGACATAACCCAAGCGATGGGGGGAACCGTCGGAGAGGGAGCGGATAATCGCGGAGATGGGATGGTAGGAGCCGCGAGCAGCTAAAGGGTTACACCAGTGCATCGAAATAGTCTTGGTATACTAAGGGGTTCGACGGCTTTGACGTCTGTATGGGATGGTGCTGGGCACATGTGTTCTTGAGAAGCTGATGGCGGTATGCAGGGACTGCTCCAAACATTGTGGAGCGCATGGAAGGCCAAAGATTAACACCTTGAGCTATTGAGACCGAAGATTTTGTACACTCCCTGGCGCAGCTGGGCGATTTGCTACTCGGTACTCGGGTCCAGAGGCAAAACAGCGTATCTGGAAGCTTACGACAAAATTGTATTACGCACGACCCCAAGCCACAACTAGACTCCTCTCGGCGGCCGATCCCTTCTCGATAGTGAAATATCAGCAATAGATTGTGCCACAACATTTCTTTGTGCCTAGGGAGCTCCATGGTAGCTGCGGCGTGATAGTGTACCTCCTATGATACCTTTCTGCAAGCCGCTCGGCCATGGGAAATCCCTCTAGTTGGTTGGTTCAGGGAAGACGTGATGCATCTTTTGTAGATGACGGCACAGTAATCACCGAGTAAGGGAATAATGCATATCAGCATCTTCGGAGTTACCACTAGAAAAACCTCCGCGAGGTACAACAGCGAGCAGGGTACAGTTGAAAGCGAAGCGAGAGAAAAATAAAACCACCGATCACTAATCAACAGGTCGGATCTTGTCGAGATAGCTATAGTCGTAATTGTGCATGGCGTTGACGTCAACGGAAACGTAGTTTTCTATCACGTTCTTGTAAGGCTCCTTGGGGTAGACCAGATCATCGGGTGCGTAATGCCAGCGGTCGAATCGGGTTTTGGCGGTATATTTCCTTCCAAATTCCGCGATCGTGTTCCAGTTCTTGCATGTGTGAACATTGGTGAAATGAGGGTCGGAAACCCGAGCCTCAGGGGACCATATCCATCGATTTGGAGTTGTATCAGCATTGCACCTGCAGTGAAGATATTAGACTGAGTTTATTTGCTAGTCGAGCGGTTGGGGTAGACGCACATGAGGCTTTCGCGAATGCTGTTGGCGCAGTGGTCAAGATGCTCGGTATGATCGACACCGATGTGGAACGTAAGATTATTGCGAGGATAACGATCGGGATACAGGCTCTTCCGCAGGCCATTCTACACATAGATTCAGAATTCATGGCCTTCCTCATATGATCAGATCATCTTACCAGACAGTGGAGCTGATGGAACACGTCCAGTGTAACCATATAGTGATCCTGGTCGTCGTAATATTTCACCGTTGGTCCTTCGAGCTTGGCGGCCATACTCTTCGGAATCCCCGAAAGTCCGACTGTGCCAAGTGAGACAGCCATGTCAGAGATAAACATTTTCGCGATGGAGTGGTTCCAATACATACATTGATACAGATCGTCCCATGCTTTGTCGACCGCGTCGGTTGGTGGACCCTTGTACGGAGTGATATCTGGAATGTCAGGGAACCTGACGTAGACATGCTCGATGTTTTCATCGATGGGTGCTAATGGTTGTACAGTGGTCAGAGCGATAAAAGCGAAGGATAACTTCAAAAGGAGCTCACTCCAGACTGGACGGACGCCATTCCACCGGACGGAGTTCTGAACTCGCTCCCGCACAGCAGCAAGTGCTATCATGAAGCAGACATTGGCGACGACAGAAAGACATAGCAAGGCGCGCTCCCAGTTCCATTGGCGCCTGGATGGAAGCTCGTGATGCTGTCTGAAGTCTTCATCCGCTAAAGTGTCATGATCCAGGCTCGACTTGCTAAGTAGAGGTTGCTGATAAACGGCAGACGAGTCGGGCATGGTGTGGTTGCACGAGACAAGAGACGAAGTGAAGGGAGTGTGAGGGGATAGGCGCCGAATGCACGCCCATTCTCGATGCAGTGATACCCAAATACCACCTGGAACTGTTGCTTGAGTGGAATAAGCTGAATTGTCATTTTAGGACCATTGAGATGAGATCATGGATTATATAAAGTCATATCAGCTGTACCGCAGCCCTGCTATCAAGCACGCTTTGTATGGGTGCATTGTCCGATACAGTTGTTGGTGTGAACCATGCGGCTGCAGTTTTCGGGTTGTTGTGATTGTTTGTTTGCCTTTACGCCACTTCCAAAGTTCGAAGCTTCAGATCAGTCTGTATTTTTGAGCCTCTGCTCATCTATACTCACTAACGTCTGTTAAAAATCGCTGAGAGATTGAATTTATCAGTCCCTAGTAGCTCGTCTGCCTATGACATCTACTAGTATCATATGCTCATCGGCCAACTTCGCTCCACAACGATTATGAATTCGTTCCTGGAGAGGGGTCCCGAGTTTGCATCTGCCAATATGACAAATATATTTCTTCGCTATTGATGAATATTGCCTCTGCATGACATGTTTCCTTCATCAGTGCCGCCATCACTGCCATTGCTTCGATGGTAGCTCAGCCTATTGACTTGTCATCTTGTCGACAACTAGCTCAAGGGTCAACATATTAATCTTTGCATCCGGTATTCACTCCTTCTCCTCGGGACGGGTATAATCCCAGCTAAGCTGAACTATCGGAGTATAACCACCTTCTCAACACGATGACGAATATGTCGCATCTAGCTTCTCAAATATCGTCTACAAGCGATGTTCAGACTTGAATGGAACGAAATTAACTGTGTGGAAGCAACGGGGATCGAAACGCCCGTGTCTTGAAGCTCATTGACAACACCCACATGGCGAACACCCTCAACTCGGGGCCAACTCTTCCGTAATACCTCGGCCCCAATCGTATCACTTGAGCTGACTGATTAAATTCAATGAAAATCATTATCGTGATCTTTCAGCACTCGTGTCTTCCCGGTCAGGAGTGAGGGTGCTTGGAGAATATAACGCGCAAGTGGTTGAAGATACGTCCGCGCAGCCCCCTCTCACCGTTCAGGTAGTTATTATCCTCACTATTGCAGGTTACTGGGTGTTAATCCCCCTTTCAAACTCTGTAGCCTATTCCTCAATATGAAGCCTTCATCGACCATCGTTCTACTTTGTGCTCTCATCTCCACTGCTCTCGCAGCCCCAATCAAGGTAAACTTGATGTTGCAACAATCCTTGCCCTTCGCTTATTTAAAAATCTTTTGGCTGTCTGCTGACAGCGCGAGGAGGCAGTAACCCCCTCGGAAGACGCTGTAACTCCCGTGGATGACCTCCTGAACGGATCATACTACGGCGTTGCGAAGCGCGAGGAAGACATCGCTTCTCCCATCGACGAGCTCCTGGATGGCTCCTATTACGGCGTTGCCAAACGCGAGGAGGATGTTGCTTCTCCTATTGACGAGCTCCTGGATGGCTCATACTATGGTGTCGCTAAGCGTGAGGAGGATGTGGTCTCTCCTGTAGATGACCTGCTCAATGGCTCGTATTATGGAGTGGCTAAACGCGAGGATGGCGCTGAAGCGGCATAATAGCAGGGTTCTGCTCTTACACTGTGCCACACAATGGCGCGACAATGTGAGTATATGATACGAAGTCGGTCGAATGGGAACTCTACACACCTCGCTCATTCAATCTTTCAAGATAAGAACACAAATATCGGCCGCAAAATTGTAGCGGTAGATGTCCCTAGGTCGATGCACATGAATCCTTTCTGCCTTAATGCTGTGTCTGGTTTGCCTGCGTGACCGCTTGGGACAATGAACGCTTTGAACCTCATTTTGGGCTTCTTACGAATTGAATCATTGCCTAGATTCAGAAGTAAGGATGGCCTGGCAAGCGACCAAATTACCCCAGCGAGAGCGATAAAAAGTCTAACCACAATACGCAATCATGGCTGCTTTATCGTTCCTTGAATTTTTCTTTGCGCTGTGATGGTTCGTTACTGGTCATTCCTATCACGAAGAAAATCTCGCATACCAACGTAGGATTTACGGTGCGGATCCGTTCCATTAGCTCATCTAACCCCTGCGCGTTATGTCCTGCGACCAAATGATGGCTGACAGCTTGCTCCTGGAGCGCCGGGTTCGCACAGCTACGCTCTCATAGTCGACCAGACCACCGCTTCGGCCAGAACTGTGTATTTCGCGCCTATGGTGCGCAGGTTCAAGCTAACGTACCCATATAAAGCGGTAAAATCCATGGATCCAGTTACTGAGAAGTAACGTCGACATGGTATAGTGGCTTACCTCCTCTACCGCTGAATAGCTCAAAAGTTCACACCTATCTGATAGAGCGGGATCATATGCTCGTATGTCAGGAGAAACAGTGGGTTATTATCACATCAATGACGTCAATCGTCGCACCAGCCATTGCTGAGCACCGTCACGTTAGGGGGTGTTCGCGATAGCTCTTTATGGGCTCTTGGTCGTCACCTACAAGGCTGATGAAGCTTGAAGAGGAGAGGGATCTTCCGCGAGAAAGATATAGTTATCGGAGGCCCAGGAACTATGCAATGATCCGATGATAGTGGTTCTCACTTAGAGGGATCAGCGAGGATACCATGTACCACCACCTGCAGCTGATACTTGCCAATATAGATAGAATTGGGACCAGTGCGTAGTCCAGTGGTAAGTTCTTCCGCGGCCGATACTGGTCGCTGTAGGTCACAGGGTCCGATGGGGATTCGCCAGGATTTCAGAGGACTTGGTCATTTTGGATGAAGAGCTTGAAGGACACTGGCCCTAGCGTCTAGTTCTGCGGATCAATTAATTTCCACAAGCCAAAATCTGCATGAGATTCTCCTACGGAACTGAGAAATAGCGGGAGTAGTACAGGGTTTGTGATGGGGTAGGCATTAAGATGACTAATCATTAGATCATGAATGGATGCCATTGTGGCGTGATTTACTCAGATACCAGTCGTTAAGTCATCACGCAACCAGACACTGATGACACAGCAGTGTTGAGCGAAGAAACTGAGGGTTTCCAAAGACATCCGGAATAGTGGGACGAGTAGAAATACGAGACAATCAAGCCACAGGTTAATTTAGTCAAGACCGCTATAATTGTAACTGCGAAGCGCGTGAACGTCCACCGGGACATAGCTTGCTGCTGTCGATGACCGACTTGATGGCTCCAACTATGGAGTACTGCAGTGTACGACTGACGGCGGTCCCGTCAATTGAGGAGATATTGGCGGACACTAGGGACCTGGAGCATCGACGGGATACGCCGGAGTGAAAAGAATCGGTTCGGTCCTGAGGCTTCAGCGAGTCAGTCATGTCGCTCTCATACCTCTCTTTGGACTATCGATAATCAAAGCTTGAGAGAATACATACTGATGATCTTGTCTGAAGATCATCTGGATGTTTTGATGGGATTCTTTACAGTCTTCCTCTGTCCGTTCTATTATCATGCCTATGAGACCCAAACCTTTGGGAAATCGTGGCCTGTGAGGCCCCGAGGCATGTCTCAGGTTGTTTGCGCATGTTTAGTACTTCAGTTCTTCCATTCTAGTCGTAGTCACTCGAATACAGCGTAATCACGCGTCTCTAGTGCCCGCGACCCCGGAAGATTCCCAGGCTCCTCACCCGAGCCTTACATGGCCAGTGTGCCCACATCGCCAACTAGAGATTAAATCTCACTGAGTCTATATTTGTTCTGAACCATTCGTCCTAACCTGGCTCTATTGACACTGAGTATCAAGACGGAAATGTCTCCGTATATACCGACATTAGTGGATAACTGACTCCTCGCCACATGAATCACTCCATAGAACGAATTAAAGAATATAATGCCAGGCACTGTATCACATCACTGAGATGAAAAACTCAATGTAAAGCAAGTGGCAGTACTGATGACTTTCGTTCTCGATTGACATATGGATCTGTGCTATTCTTATCTAATTTATGTTCTGGGAGAACACGAGGTCATTACACGCTGATTCCACGGGGTTGTTCCAAGATATGTTACTGAAAACACCCTATTTTCTTTCGTATATGTGCTCATGATATCTTCACAACATACTTGCCGCGTCGCTTACCGCACTCCCAATATGATCTGGTGGGACAGGTCGAATAAATTAGGGATTTATATTAATGATTTAACTACAGTTGGGACAAGCCGCGTT
>WIDE01000152.1:47048-60318 GCA_015039315.1 Clavulina sp. PMI_390
ATGTGTCGTTGGCCCAGTAGCACCAAGATTTGTGGATATTAGGTGATAAGATCATTCTTGACAATCTTCAGAAGCTTTATTGTTGTGATTAACGGGTGGTGGAGGGAGGGAGTTGAGAACGGGGCGTAGAAATGAGAAAAAATCGCAAAAATTTGAAAAATACACGGAAAAATCCCAAAAAACGGAAAGATTGTTTGCGTTTGTAAAAGTGATTAGTAGGTATTCTTTTTGTTTGTTGGTTGCCTGTGTACCAAGTGGTGATGGGCTGGATTGAAGCAGCCAAACAAGTCTAAATAACGTGCCTATCCGACTGTGGCGTGGTTTCTGGAGGGATGACACAGCTAGTTGCTTCCCCTAGGTCTTCTCCAAGTGGTTTGGATTTAAAAGGTGACTTTTCCAAACGGGGTTAGTGCATGGAGGGGCAGGAATCTGAGAAAAAATTCCGAAAAAATCTCAAAAAATGTCAGAAATAGCTAAAATTCCCAAAAATACGCAGAAAAATTTCTAAAAAGCGTGAAAAACGTGGAAGATGAATCAGAGACATCAAACTCCCCCTTAGCTCAGTGGTAGAGCGCGTCACTAGTAGTAAACAACGAAATGACGAGGTCAGTCGTTCAAGTCGGCTAGGGGGAATTACCTTTTTGCTTTTCCGTCGTTTGTTCCCCACAGTCGGATGAAAGACAGCCCCGGTGCGTACAGACCTCGGATTTTTTATTGGGTCTGAACATCCCGCTCAGTGGTAGAGCACGTCACTTGTGCAGACTGCGAAATGACGAGGCCGATTGTTCAGGTCGGCTAGAGGGAAGTACTTTTTTTTTTGGGCTCGCTAGCGTTTTTTGCGGCGGATACTGAGGACGAATGACGATCGACTAATGCTTCTTTTGGCAAATCAATAGTAAAGCCGAGTTTCCAGCGATGGAAAATGTGACTCATATGGAGTGACGTCTCGAGGTTGTGGGGCAGTAGTGGAGCGGCGACCACAATGATGCTGCGTCGACACATCAAATTATAAAGATAAATTTAGCACGTTTGTGTGACGTCGGCCATTATCGACGTACGTACTTATACGTCTATCCGCTGTCAAGGGAGCCCCAGAGAGCTCTCGTCCTACACCCACCTTTTGACCAGACCACCAGACTACCGCCGTGGATCCAGCTTCCCCTTCAAATATCGCAATGGACAGTTTCATGAAGAATGTTGCCCAAGACGAGGCAGACTTCAATGCCCAAAAGTCTCAGCTCCAAGATGAAGTAGAGATGGGCGAGACGGCGGCCAAGATTGCGGCCAAGGCACCCGTGAGCCCCGAGACAGTGATTGAAGGCATCAAGACTGCGCGCGAGATCAGTGAGTACTCGTTTATTCGAGGTCTAAATCGTGGCAGTGACGGCATGGCGAGGCTTTCAATTACTCGCTTTTGGACACTCAACGCCGCTCATCATGACCGTTTATATTGACCAACCATACCCTCCTTTTTGCCATTTCCTCAACTCTCACAGATGAAATTGTAAAGGATTACGCCGTGCCGTTATTCCTTGCCGTAATCTCTCTTGCTGCTGCGTTCATCGGTTGGAAATATCTCGACGTTGGCGCAAAGCTACATTAAGACGTTTGCTCACCTGACACCATGCCCGTGCGACGAGCCCAGTATCCTCTCTCGTAAGTGGTCTCAGTGCATGAGTAGCTTGTCTATTTACCCTTTCGAGCGTGCACAGTGATGGGACGGTTTGCCGACCCAATATCTATCACGTTACTCAACCATTTTTGTATTTACATACTGCTTGAATGATCTGGCGCAATCCATCATTGACAACCCTGGTCAGAGTAATCACTCATCGATTTATTCGGCAAGGAGGACGCTCGGGCAAGAGACGAATAGGATGCATGGCCTTCATAAGCCGAGCATAACAAAAGAAGGTATTGCTGAATTCACTGGCAAAGTTCAAACAGAGGATAACCACCCTAGGTTGCTGCGGAGCGTGATTGGTAAACGGCCACGGAAGGCGGGCCCATACCCGAAGGGCACAACGGTGCTCAGACTCTGCGACGGCGTGCTAGCCAATGAATGGAGCCGTATTAAAGAAATGGATACACCGAGACTTCTTTAGTTGCGTGGAAGATGGAGGTATATGCTCTCAAGAAACAGATGCCTATTGATTTATAACGGACTGCGGCGCGAACCCTAGCCAATTTATGCCTATGACATTAGAAGGGACGATTTTAAAATCTCTCGGTCCCGGAATATCGGCAGCGGAAGGACGAGTTGGTCATTGTCTCGAGAAAGAGCTTACTGGCATCGTTTGCAAAGACCATGTGACGAAGCGTGACCCGAATCGCGGCGGCAGTCACACCCAAAAGCACGCGAGCAAAAACCCTTTGGTAACGACATCATTGTTCTGTAAGCAAATCGAAAATTCTCTCGGACTTGGTATCATCCTTCGGAATAGAACCGAGAACCCCGGACCGATGTCTCCCGCCCAGCCCGAGTTTCTATGGTGTCTCTCCCCACACAAATCTGTTCCACACGATTTTTGGCCTGGGTTCCATTTGAAAATGCTGAGTCTACCTAGAATCAATGCTTGATCCCTGCTTAGTTGTCTTGATCCGTAATGTATATTGGAAATTTGGAATGACTCGCCACCTCCTGCCGATCCCCTCCGATCGCTTACCATGGGCGCTGCGTGGCCAAAAAATCTCTCTGCCTCAACGATATAAATGCCTCGCATGCACCATCAATCAGATCCTAGTCACCATCCAAACTCTCCCAAGGGGACTGCACACCAGAACCTTGTCTCATCCAGTCTCGCTGCGAACCACTATTTTGAGCTCTGCGGCCTCTGCCAAATAACGTCAGTCTTACCTTTGACAGCCCATCTCCTTAAAATTGACTATGTATCCTTAGGTTGCCCAATGACAGACTTTGAACATACACCTCTACCACTTCAGCCCACCCTTTCCAAAGAGCAAAAGGACCTCATTTTCGGTTCTGCTCCACTCCTTGCCCCTCAAAAGTATGGCCTCAAAATCACCACCGAGATGTACAAGAACATGCTGGACGAAAACCAAGCACTGAAGAATGTCTTCAACCTCAGCAAACAAGCTGTGAGTATCGTCACTGGTCCTTGTGAAGTTTCTTCCCAGGAGAACCCTACCGATATAACTCATACCGTTCTTCTCCCTCAACCATAGTCCCTAGGCCAACAATTCGCCCTCTCCAAGGCTCTCGAGGCATATGCACTAAATATTCACGACCTCAGTCCTATTCTGCCCGTTGTCATCTCCATCGCCAACAAACATGCGTCGCTTTCTATCGCGCCTTGGATGTATAACGTCGTTGGACACTACCTCATCGGCGCGATCGTCACCGTGCTCGCCAAGGATAATATCTTATTTGAAGGTGCTCTTATGGCGGCGTGGGTTGACGCCTATTGGTACTTGGCCCATGTCTTTATTGGCCTCGAGGCCGACCTATACAAGACGGCTGGATGGTCGGGATGGAAGGAATTCAAGGTCATGAAGAGGGTCCCTGAGACCCCCGATATAACTAGCTTCTATCTGAAGCCTGTTGATGGGACTAGTTTGAAGGCTTTCAAGCCTGGGCAGTATATCTCTGTTCAACTCACCGTCGATGAGCTAGGGTGCAAGCAATCTCGCCAGTACGTCGCCCTTTCTTGTTATTGAATGGAACAAGAGAAGTAATGGTGATCTCCCAATCATCCTTCCTTAGGTATTCCCTTTCCGAATCCTTCGACCCTGCCTATCTCCGCATCTCGGTTCGCCGCGACCCCGGTGCAAAAGTTCTTACTGCCTCGGGTGCTGCTGACCCCTCCACCAACCCCGCAACCCATCCTGCCTTCGTTTCGAACCTTCTCCACTCCAAGGCACTTGAAGGCTCCACCGTCGAAGTAGCCTCTCCCTTTGGGGAATTTATCCTGGATGACTCGACGTTTCCACTCGTACTCATTTCTGGTGGAGTTGGGGTCACACCTGTGCTTTCCATGCTGAACACAGTTACCAGCGCAGGGGCCCCGACGCGGGAAGTGACATGGATCCAGTCCGTCCGCACACTTCAGGATCATGCCTTCCGTAATCACATTGACGAACTCGTCGCAAAGTACCCTAATAAGATTGCCACAGCGACATACTATACAAGCCTCTCCGAAAAGGCTCCTGAACTTGACTCCATCCGTGCAGAGGCACTTTCGGCTGCGCCAAGTGCTGACCGTCAGCTGTTTGGAGGCCACATTGCTCTCTCGTCTGACGTGGGAAGGTTTGATGCCAAAGTCCTACATCTCGGAGACGGGGACGCCCAATATTACATCTGTGGACCTGCGGCGTTCATGGATGTAGTGGAAGTGCAGCTGCAGAGTCTTGGAGTGGACGCGAAGAGGATTCATACCGAGAAGTTTGCTGGTGATAAGCCATCATTCTAGACATCTCGGGCCAACGCCCATGACCAATGTACACTATAACGTATGCCTACTCTCATGGTACAATATAATATCTTAGGTGTTTATTCAGTCGCCTTTGGGCGGGGAACGCTTCTCATAACATTCGCATATTGTGGCAAATAGTATAGGCTTGCAGAATCGCTAGTGAACCATACATGCAGGCTATTTGTATCAAATGACAAAGGAATCGAGTACGGCGAGCCTCTTCAAATACATCTATATGATACAGCCGGCCATAGGGCTCCCGTAGTGCGCCTAAATCACGGAAATTTGCGGAGCGGCCGCCATAGTGACGAATGCTCTCAACATCCGGTCAATAGCACCACCATAATAACCGCGATAACAGTAACTATGAGTGTTGCGCACAAAGCACGGTTTGGCCGAGTTTTTGTTGCACCTCCGTTCAAGCTCATGCTGAACAGAAGAAGCAAAAAATGTACTAGTATCCTGAAAAAGTCCCCATTCATTGTCACGAACGCCAGGGGGCAGCGGGCAGAATGGAACGTACTGGAGAGAGTCTCCACTCCACCCGCTCGTCACAGAGGCTGCTTAAGATCTCTGCGAGAGAGACTAGATTCACTTGAGAACGAGGCGCATGATGATGCTCGCGCGTGGCTCCAGAAACTAGAGTATATCTCCCAGCCGAAACAGTAGCCTATTGGGCCACGTAAGTACAAAGCGGTGCCTAAGGGCTGGCGGACACGTACAGTGTCTCGAGGATGTAAAGAGGACGGAGTTTTTATAGATTGGGATCGTCGCACTGACGCCACGCGACGTTCCAGGCGAAGCCACATCTTCTCAGATTTGGTAGAGTGATGAACCTCCAGGATGACAAAATAATGATCTGGAATGTCGATGCACTGATGGGAGCTCACTCTGAAAGTCTCTATCGCAGTAATTATAAATTCTTGGTCGCTGGGATCTGCGAATATCATGGTAATAAATTCAATAAGAGGTATGGTTCGTCCTTGAACAGATTTGAGAAGGTGAAGCGATTTGACCAGAGTGGGCGAAATAGGGACGGATGGCATCTCTTGGCAGTCTAGCGGGCGAGAGTTGCTAGGTGATATGGCATCAGGTGTCTCTTCTCAGCCATCATGGTTGAATGTACACGAACCTATGGACCGGCGTATCAGTATTTCTCGCCGAGAGATGATTTAATGACCATAGGCGCTCTTGGATCCGTTGACGAATTTGGTGAGCCGTCTGACCCCACTGGATGCTACCAGCTTCAAAGACACCCTGATTTAACCCGCCAATGTGTTGCTGGATCAGCGAAACAAAGAACCAGCAGTTTGCCTAACATTGTAATCATGCTTGGGTGGTGACTCATGAAATAAGAGTTGATATTCAGCTCACCGGCCAGAGCTGGTATGTAGTAAGCTCCTCGGAAATGACTTGTAAAATAGTTCCAAGATCGCCCAGGGTTGGAATATTGTGAAACAGCTGTCGCGTTTCACGCTCTGCTGAGTGAATCAAGTCCTCTTTATTAGCGGAGATTGTACCCTTCACAATAATAATGTCAGCATTTCCCCTGACATTTCTCATGAAACCAAGCTTACCGTGTCGTTTGCTGGTGTAACTCCCGATGCAGCCAGGAAAGCAATCTTTCCAACTTGTTTCATTCTCCGGTCAAGCCGAAGCCAGATTCGAGAGGTCCCTAATCTATTGAGTTCTAAGATAATAAAGCGGTGAAGGACCGTCCCTTTCCACTCCTTATAGGACTCTGTTGACACGATCTCCGCTTGGCCTAGGGATTGGTGCTTTGATATGAGATGCACCAACAGGTTAAGTGGAATTGTTGGACAACTGCAGTCTATAATAGACCACTGAACGACTGGATCGACTGATGGAAGGACGAGGTCCGACTCATCGGTTTGTGCCTGAATACACTGGGTCTTCCAAGGCTTGGAGCAGGGAGTGGAAGAAACGGCGTCAACAAGACTCGCTGGTGATGACACGATGACCTTCGATGGTGAAGCCGCAGATGAAGCGAGTGGATCATCTGTGTAAATTGGGCGCAGTGTTGAGGCATGCACATGCATATCGAGTCTCGCAGATTCCCATAGCTGTGCCGTGTGCAATGGGCCTGCAATATCCTCCAAAATGCACTCTCCGTTGCCAAGTGTAAAGAAGAATTTCTAAACGCATTTGTCAGATCGACTCCCCCTCAATAAAAAAAAGAAAAAAAAAATCCCCAGCTGACACACCATGGCATTGATATTTTCTTCAACAGAAAGCACCTTGGTGCATGGGGCAGGAATATCACCTAGCTCTGCCGTCTTAAATAGCCTGCGCACTTGCAAGGGAGTTGGAGTTGAAGTTCGGTGCGTTGGATATCCGCCCTCATGAGCATGCATCTGGAGGGTAGACTGTGAGAAATCACCGGTATGAAAGGTCATAGAAAATACCTGATCACGATATTGGGACATATATGGCCTAGATTGAGGGTTCAGCCCTCCTCAAGTCAGCAGAGCCAATGTGAAACTATTCGCGTCCCTAATGCTAATTGTGCCAGACCACGTCATTTTGGCTTGGAGTAGACCAGCAAGCAAAAAGCTCAAATTACCTGAGAGAATAGAATATAAATAACCAGCAAGACAATAAAAATATTCCGTGGGATTTATGACAGGAGGGCGTGTCAGAAGTTCCAACCAATTCGTTATATCCCCGCACAGCCATATGAGAAGGAGACGACATGTTTCGCATAAATGCTGTGGCATGCTTCTGCAGAGCCACTAGGTTAAATGAAAGCGCGCTGGAAACGAGGTGCGACTCTCGGGCGGCGCGCGCCGATTCTTGCTGGCGTCAGTCTGATCGTGAGGACTGGATGGTGATGGAATGGTGAGCACTTGGGAATGAGCCACCAGAGTATCCAGCGTGAAGAGCGCGATTAATGATCCGCCTCCATGCTCCCATGGTAGACTTGATAGAGGAGAGAAGTGTTGGAGTATTTCATTTGTGTCAAGGCGAATAATTCTTGCCAAATATTGAGCAATTCAGCTGACAGAATCACCCTCGCAGTCAATGCGAATGTAAGTCTTCGTTCTGTCCTTAGATCACCATACACTTTCAATTTTGCCTATTTCATAGAAAAACGTCGAATAATAGCTTTCATGAAGTCACATGCAATATCAGTGAGCTACGCGCTCACCAGCCAAATTTGAATAGTCCAAAGTGAGACACCTGCATTCCTCCATTACGTAGGACGCCGAAGGTGGAGAGAGCCTTTTGAAGACACCGGAGAGCGTGGTCAATATGCTGTGCTCATCAGAATTGACCAGGCCCCATAACCTCCTGTGATGCCTGCGTCAAAAGTGATGGTTCGGAAAAGCGAGATAGTGGAACTGAATTGAAGCCACCATGCAATATGGTAGCACAGGTGAGGCAGATGGAGGCTATGTCCAGAAGTGAGGCAAGGAACCAGGTCTTCGCGAGGGCTCACAAATGAGACCAATTATAGCCATTGAGTTGTTTGCCTCATGTCCGTCTTGAGAATGACAGGGGCTCATGCATCAGCTACTTCGCTAAATCGGTCCCACTGTGCTGACCCAGCTATAGTCACTCATTTGACGTTAGTGACGAGATTGTGAAACAAGCACTGAGCGGTGTGCAACCCGAAGTGGAATCTATCAAAGCGATGTGTTCATTGGGGCTACCACGCGTCATTATCTGAGATTACATGCCTTATGAAGGAATAGCCACTGAGACCTACCCCTACCCACATGCACGGGCTCTACCGAATTGGGGAGGAATGGTCTCCGCTAACATCATCTTTTGTGTGTGTGCGTGTGTCATGCACGTGTAACCTCGTGGTTGCAGTGCCATTGGCCGGAATGTAACAAAGAGTCCTTTCTGGGTTAGTGAGTGCTAGATTCTTTCGTCTGTCGATGCGAGTTGATGGAACGATGAACTACCACGCCCTCAGGCTGCTTGCAACAATCCCGCGAGCGCGCTTCAACGTGTCGAAGTGATATCCGTTCGCTAATAGCCTCAAATAGCTGTTCAGGACGCATAGTAGAGGGGTGTGCAATAACCTGGGCGGAAATCGTGGAGGACTTTCGACTCGGGATAAAGCCATTCCGCTAATGTGGGCGCCGGGGGGAGAATGGATAGGATATCTTAAGTCGTTGAGTCCTAATTCCTAGGCGCTAGTATATCGAGCCTCTAAGTGGTTAACGGATTGGAGCACGAAAATCACTTACTATTGCTTCGAAATTCTCCTCAGCACTCAGTGCTGTCTTGGATGAGCGAGTTCGAAGAACTCTCGGTTTGGCGAGAATCCAATGTCAAAAGGAGAGGCCATCCACATCATTGAGCGAGATCATCATAGCTTAATAATGGGCCGCGACGTACCTGGTGGCAGAGCTACCAACTTTCCCGAAGGACAATTGTTCTTGGGTGGACCGTCTATAACGAAGCTACGCTAATGAACTTGATGGATATCTCATCTGCGACACGCGCCATTGTATGCAATATTATGCAATGCGCTTGCGAACCCATTTTTGATACAAGCCATAGATGAAGAGGTAGTGGGTCGATTTGCGATGCCCTCTCGTCCACCCCGCAATTACGGGCTATATGTAGCGAGCAATTGGCTTATTCAGAGTGAATTGCAAGCTCCTTGGGCCGCGTACCTCAATGCATGTGGGCCAAGCGCCAGGGTTAGAACAAGAACGCGCAAATCCTGCTATGAATGACGAAGGGCTGCCCATGAGGCTATCTCAAGGTCACGGCAGCATCGATGTTAAGTCAGTTTTTGGATCATTAACTGGATGGGTTGAATAGGGGACGGCAAGATGCTTTCGGAATGATGTCAACGAGCGTGTATGGCTCGCGGAACGAGCGGGGCCCAAGCGAGAATTCCGATACCCAAAAGACTGGGATTTGGCGCTGAGGCTGCTTAAACAACGATGAGGAATGTGAAAGGCGTCAAGCGTGCCGCTCCTGCATATAGTTTCCAAATGTTATAGGAATGATGGCTTCGCCGTATGGGAAGGAGTATCAATCAAGCAAAGGCCCCACGCACAAACGAACGTTGTCAATCAGTGATGGGCGCGTACGGTCGCAAAAACTTCCAGAAAGGACGAAGCAGGGCATCTCCGAACTGTACAAATGATTTAGCGTAACATGATATGGTCGGAAAACCCTCCTGGTATGGCTGTGAATCTGTGACCCAAACGGGATGAAGAGGAGTAAACGTACGACGTGGTAGCTCCCCGTTTAACTCTCTCCCTTGCCGCCCGCAGGCGCATTCCCTCCTGCTCCCGAAGTAGTCTGACTAGTCGTCCTACTTCTCGATCCAGCACTTATCCCCCTCACAGCAGGCAGCGGACTACTCGGACTCGCAGGACTACCCGCCGTCTTGCTCTGCAGGAGCGTCGTAAAGAAGCTCTGAAGCGCATCTCGTTGCGCCTCGCCTGCACCAAGACCTCTGCCTGGACTGAACCCAGAGTTTGGAGAAGTCGGTATGTTGAGGGCGGCAGCTGTGGCTGCACGGACGAGGTAATGGAGGAAGGCGGGCCGGGACGAGATGCCCCTGATGCGGATGAAGGGCCGCTGGACGTAGCAACGGATAGAGAGGGGATACTCAGCCCGTTCGAAAGAGCGGTGGATCGGGAGTCCTGTAGCATAGAGCTGGTAAGTATTTCGGTTCGTGATAAAGGGGCAGTTACGAACCCTACGAATAGGAGCAGATCCTCCAGCGGTGTCATTTCTTCCTACTCTCCCTAATATCCTGCCAGCCACGTCGCCTGCGCCACCCTCGCCGTCATCGCTAGCGTGCATCGCCGCCCTCACACTGGGCAAGCTTGATGTTCCGCCCACCCCAC
This sequence comes from Clavulina sp. PMI_390, assembly GCA_015039315.1. NCBI lineage: Eukaryota > Fungi > Basidiomycota > Agaricomycetes > Cantharellales > Hydnaceae > Clavulina > Clavulina sp. PMI_390. The sequence goes on from WIDE01000152.1 coordinate 57,328, forward strand.
CATATGAACCATACCCATCCTCTGCTCCACCATCAGCGGCACTAGCAGAAGAGGGTGGAGGCTGTCGGAATTGTTGGTGCGGATCACGATCCTTGGAGAGCAGATCAAAGTGGTGTTGGAGGAAGGATTGCTCAGGGTCGGTAGTGACCATCGCTGGTAACGGGCAGTCTAAGGAAAGGCCATAGGATGTTAGATGTGGGTTTCCAGGGGATGGCGTTTGAGCAAAAATGCATGCCTTCAAACTAGTATCCTCTCCTATAATCTCGCGAAACAATGCTCTGGCTCCACCTCTTGGCAATTCCTGCTCACCATCAGCGTTGAGATCCCTCTCCCACGCTTCACTCCGAGAAGCGTCAAAGCCATCCATCAACACAGCGATCTTACCCCACGAGTCCCATCCTGCAGGGACAAGGATACGATCCCTGTCGAGGGTGGTAGGTGTGCTGGTGAATAGGAAGGGATATGCGAGCAGAGGAGAGTCGGGTAGTAGTAGAGGGAGTTTAAAGAGGAAGTGCAGAACGTATCGTCGGAGGGTGGAAAGGGTATTTGGCTGTGGTGTTGTGTAGAAGAGCGCAGCGCTGTCTGATTTTGTATACGGGACGGCATTGAAAATAATAGCAATGAAGCAGCGATGCACAAAGGACCAAATGGAGTTGGGCTGGTGTGAGTACTAGTGGGCGCATTGAGGAGCAAAAGTAATGAACATTGCAGGCTTATGGTTCGCAGAACCTGCATCACAGCATCCGTTTTCTCCTCCCACTCGCCTCCCTTCCCTTTCACAGTCCCCAGACCAACATTCTCTTCTTCGTCGATAAGGTCGGCTTTGGTGCATACTACGACAATCAGCACGCCAGCAACATTGTGAGTTAGGGATCCATCACCGAGAGGTAGGAGGGTGGAGTTGATGGAGGAAGTGACAGTCGTAAGGCCTTCTAGTGGGGGGGAAGCAGAGTTAGGTTCGACATAATGCTGGATTTGAGATTTTACTATAGGAAGTGAGGGGGTAATTAGAGAACGAATAGAAGGGCGGAATGTGGGGTGACCTACACCGACCGTGACCCTCCTCACGCACAGCTTGTACTTCACGGCTTGAGTCATTCGTAGCCCACAACTCTATCCATGAAAGCCATGTACGAAACAACAAAAGTCCACGGCTTCGTCCAATCGAGAACGATTACGGCAAGATTACGGGGCAAAGCGGTTCGTGGAGGGAGAAACTGGAGCACCAGGGTCAAGTGAGAAGCGTCTGATACTGGTATAAACGGATAGTCTTGCGACAATATCTATTCACAACCAAGACCTAGGCATCACGATCGAGAATGTAAGCCCACCAACTTCGTCAACCTGAGAAGTATGTAGCTAACCTTCTTCGTCCTCTTCCTTCACATTTTCCCAGCGATGCCCCAGTGCAAAATCATTCTTCGTGAATCCCTCAGCAGCATCGACAAAGCGCGCGTCCTTTGCCTCAGCCGAGCGTCGGAGGATGGCGTTTCCAAGAGTCGATTTTCCAGCCGATGGCTCGCCTAGAATGAGCACATTTCCTGAGGGAATGGGACGTCTAGTTGAGACGGAATTGAGAATCGAGTCCCAAAGATTTTGTTCTGGCGTTGTTCGGCGTAACGATTCGTCCGTACTGAGTTGGGTCGAGGATACTGTAGGCGACGCGAGCGGGGGACCTGAATTGGACGGTTTTGGGAAAGCGGAGGCTTTCTTGGGATGAGGGAGCGCGGGAGGCATCATCATGGTTGTTGTTAGATTAGAATTCGGAAGATAATGTAAATCACGCGCGAACGTGACTGCTTCTCTGCTCGACGCACTCAAGCAAGGACGAGGGCAGAACAATGACGATGACGCAATGCGGTCACGTACTGAAGCTCAGCCAGTTCCTTCTCTGGCTTGTTGAAGCTGTTGCACGACGGTCTGACCGTGGACTCCAGCCCGCCTGACCCAAGGATCAGCGAAAGTTATTAGCCTACATCCCAATTTAGCATCATTACCCTTCCGTGGAACGTGCTAGTTGACCGGGTGAAGATCGATTGATATGGACCGGGTGATAATGTGTATGATCGGACGATCATCGAATTACGGTTGTGATGATGCCTTGCAGGCCAAAGTCACTCGAGCTCAGTGTCAAGGATCAGAGGTATTACTATGAGCAAAGTAAGGCGCGTGAGTACCGGTCGTGCTGCCGAGGGGGATGAAGGACTTACAGAGACTAGAAGGTAGACAAGGAGACGTGATCGGCAGAGAGCGAAGAAGAGGAGCCTCAACTGTCGGAGCGGCGCACTGGCGAGTGCGAAAAAGTGTCTCTGTGAATTTTCGGAGAGAGATAATTCCAAGAATCACAACGATGAGGGCACGCTGCTGCTGGTACCCGCATCGTTCAGGATGGCTTGCATCCCTCCTCACTGAATGCACAAACGCCCTTATACACAAGCCAGGATTTTATTTTAGCGTCTACGCCTTCTTGTTCTTCATCTCCCCCTCGCTGTAGAGCACTCTAATGGCTTTCTGGTCCCGCTGTTGTTGCTCTTTCTTCATGTTCAACAGGTCACTACCATGCGTACGTGGGAAAGTGCAATGGATGGGCTGGGGAGGAGTGAGTGGTGCACAAAGGCCATGGTCAGACTGATGGGAGAGGGTTGTATGGAGGAGGGTGACGCACTGGTTCCTTGCGAGTGCTGCGTCGTTGTGCCACATGTGGCTGATCGATACGACGCCAACAGCGTGAGTTCGTTGAGCACGAACGGCACGAATGAGCTAACAGTAGTGCTGGACTAGGGTTGCGACGCGTGATGTTCAAAGCAAAGCATTCATGGTTGGGCGAGCGTCGAGATAAGTAGTTGCTGATAGTGTTCAAGTTGGTAATGACGATGATGGTGGTAAAGAAGTGAAGCGAAACGGAGGATAGAGCGAAGGATAGGAATGTCACATAAGCTCTCGCGCTGGGCAGATATAAAGTAAAGGAAGATATTAGAGGAGGCGTTGTGT
>WIDE01000153.1:0-49891 GCA_015039315.1 Clavulina sp. PMI_390
GACAAGCCGATGACAGGAAATATTGCCAAGTCAAGCGAGATCTGGATGCAGTGATGATAAACTCTGAAGAAAGGCGTCAATAATGAGGAATCGAGATAGGGCTATGCTCTCTCAGGCTGTCATGGGACTTGGAGCCGGGCTTTATTAGCGAGCAAGCCAAAGCCCTGGGCGCCACACGTGGGACGATCATTGACACGGGCCGAGGAAGCGCGCAAGGAATGATACCCCCAGCGCCGAGAACAACGCAGCAGATGATGAAGAAAGCGAAAGTGTGGTCTACTGCAGCCTAGCAAGTTGCTTGTCATCGGTGGCAGCATCTGTGCGCCTGTAGCTCGTGGAGCGGGTTACTGATGCTTTTACGGTCGGCAGCACGCTCGATGTTGGCGGTTCTGAAAGCTGGGATAATTCAACAAGATACCGAGGAGGTGGTTCGCTGACAGCAAGGGGCTGAAGGCATAGGATCTACAAACATCTGTCGTGTACTGTTCGTTTGCCACTCATCACCATATACACAGCTGATATCACGATCAGGCAAAGCGCCCTTCCCCCTATACAGGCTTCGGCAGCGATTCGTCTAGATTCCGAACTTCCGAACAATGAGATTGGCGCGGGGTTTGTGACGAAATCAGGGTTTTAGATAACAACGTGGACGGGATCTGCATAGCTACCCGACAGCGGCGGCGATCGGCGATCATCTTGCACCATCAACACGCTGGCGGCGATCTTCGCACCCGGACGCGAGAGCATGTAGTCATGGATTTTTCATTCATGAGGGAAGGTTGCTAGGCCTGCACGGGAGAACTATGCAACCCCTCCACGAGTGCAATCTGTACAGAGCCACAGAATCAGCCTAATAGTTCCACCCCGAGGAAACACAATAATCTTCGCGCGCATATAATGTACTGACCTCGTCTTTGGTAATAGTATGAAGAGCGCCGGGGGAAGCCACATTGCCTGTCACAGCACTCGCAGCAATGTCCACGGCGCGACCGACCTTCCCTCGGGTAACCTCCCAAAATGTAATCTTGATTTTACATGAGCGAGGATCACTCAGTCATCAATAATTAAAATGGGTAAAGATATGAAAAGTAGTCAACGTACCTGATCAGGTATCACTTCGATGACACTCACTCGAGGATCGCTCTCATCGCCAGTGCGCACCCCATCGCCTAGATCGCCAAACCAGGCTTTGACGCTAGAGCTCCAGTATTGCTTGACAACGGAACGATCCGAAATGAGCTTGGCGGTCCCCGAAACGGAGATCCAATTGGTAGTAGACGGGTCGAAGAAGGAAACGTTCACGTGAGGATCGTGTTGGAGCTCTTCCTGTCAGAAAAAAATCGGTGCGGCTGGCTATTAGTGTACGCAGCAAGCCAGGCGAGAAGTGTGACAAAATTGAAGAAGCGCATAGACTTATTGACGAGGAAGCACGCGGATTGCTAGCTTAGGCGTGCCTCACTCGCGATTCGAGATACTCACAAATTTGCCAGATGTATTATTAGCGATATAATTGAAGTGCAGGGATTCGTCTGTGTGACGTTCTTTTTTGGTCAAGAATCGCCACATGAAAACATAAATATAAATTATGATTCTTACAAGAAGCGGGAGCCATTGCTCGGGAGACCAAGGCGCCAGAAGCAGTGCGAGTGGTCATCATGGAGGACTTGCATGCCTGAATGATTCCATGCCTGAAACAGTTTGTACCGATGTTACGGTCGTCCGAGTCGGTCATGCATGAAAATCAGTGGATCGACGTCGACTCTGAGAAAGAGTACCCACAGTGCGTCGATCTTTTCCTGCGGCGACAAGGTGGATTTCTCAGACGCCTTTTGAGTATAGGGATCGGAGGACATTTTTATTAAGTATATTAGTGGGGTTTGGGGTGTAGCAGAGAGAGGCAGGGCCTTTATAGGGCATGTCGGGAAGGTGCGACTCATCCGACGTCATGAGCCTCTCTCGTCACGATGACCAGTGGGGGTGAGAAGCTCATCCCACTGACTGCCGCTGTGGTAGAAGGTCACTTGATAGAGGCTCTCATCTAGCTAGCCCAGGCCATCTCTTCTTGAAGAATGTACTCAAAGTCCAACTGGAGGCAGCATACAATCTGATATCAAATTATTTATTGAACAAGTGTTCCTGTCTCTCACGATTGAGCGACGCTGGCAAACCCCCTCACAGTCACGGCGTCAAAGGACAAAGCGAAACAAATCTTACCCTCTGATTGACGCGCGAACTCTCTGGAGCAATATCTCTCGCCGGAATGTATGTCAAAAAGTGTTTATCAACACACGTGGCAATGGCGACGGGCTATTCATTGCGAGACTTAATATTTCCCCATTCTCCAGCCCCTGCCTGTAATGCAGCTGCACGATGCTTGTGCTTCGGTGTTCAAGAGCCAACTCTGCTTCCCGGCGCTGGTTGACCCGTCGTATTGGGTTGCCCAATGAGTCAATCTCATCATCAACGAGGTGCTTGTGATATTATTCTTTGCAAACCCTTTTCCCCTCCTCACACGATATCATTCATTGGAATATTATTTCCGTTATGAAGCTATCTATATGGCCAGTACTGCTCAGCGCCCTTCGCGATTCTGGGGGTTTTCATCGATATGGCTCCAGACCACATCACTGGTACGCCGACACAGACCACATCGCTGGTACGCCGACGGTATCAGTGGAGATCAATACTACCATTCAGCCTTTGTAACTTGACACTCCTCAATGCACCAGGCCCAATAGTTAAGCTCTCAATCGAGCGAGCGGCTGCCATCGCTCGATGCTAGGAACCCTTGACCCGCTTTGATTTGCCTAACCTGACTTCGCCCTTCGACCCTCAAGCTGCTAAAAGGTTACGCCCTGGGGAAACCACACACTTCAGGCATGTTCGGCCTTGATTTTCCATTACAGCTTGTTGCAACTCGGTATCGGTATCGCAATCCTATACCCGAAAAAAAAACTGCCCGACGTAGTGCATTCGTCTCGGCAGTGGGATTGGATTCGAAGATGCGCAGCAACCTGACGCTACTCGATCGTGGTACCCATAGATTCAGTTGCTACACACTCAAACTCGTCGGGCCACGCCAAGTCAACGGTACAATGCTGGCATGCCTTGTTTTTGACTAACCTGGGGTCAGAGCCGGTGGATCATTTTCTCCTCATCACAGCATCTGGCAGTCGGTCTAAGGTATCCTCACATGGATGAATACAATGATATTGGGGTCGCGTTCGCATTCGTGGCGCACGGCATCAATGCTTGTGAGCCAGTTCTGAAATCTTTGCAAGGCTCCCGCCACGTGTGCAGGCACCAGCGACTTCGACGTCTTCTGTACACCCAGCCACGATCGTCCCCACCATCGCGCGGATGATCGACCCCCTCGAAGGTGGTGTGGGTGGCTGGCGAATTCCATATACTTCCCTAAGGGAACCACTTCTCATCCACACCCCGTTCAATTTTTTTTTTTTTTCATTTTCATCGTGCCATTAAGGCGATCTTGTTTCATTCAACCTCCCGATCCGCTGCTCCCCTGGGTATAAGACCCCCAGAACCTCGCAATGTTGGTCGAGGAACCCAGCAACTCACCCCTCCCTCCTCTCTCTCCTGTGCTGCGATCGGCTCCTCCACCCTCCCCCTCCTCTTCTCCCCTCCGAAGATGTCCCCTCTCCCCCGTACTCTCGAGATTGCCAAAGCTACCACCTTCTTGTCCCGAATCTATGGCCGTTTCTCAAGTGGCTTGGAAAGGCTCACGCGTCTCACTTGGGTGCCTGTCACAAAGACCGTCAAACAATTAACAAAATCGTAAGTACCCGCCCATCCCCCAGTGGCTCTGACCGAAGCGCACCTCCTCATGCCTGATATCTCACCCTCATTTTGGCGTGCTATTTGTAGAATGTTTCCCAAGACGCAGAAGCACAGCCCCGCCGACCGCCCGGTACATGATGAGCAAGACATTGAACTTCGAGAGATTGAAGACAATTGCTCCCCAGGCAAAGACGGCCTTTACAATCGAATCGAGGCCAAAGCGACTGCCGATCTCCCAGCACCTGACAAGCAAGTCATTCGTCTTCGGGAGTTTGTGGACAATTGCTTCCCACCCGAAGACTACCTCTACGATTGCATTGAGGCCAAAGGGAACGCTCTCTTTTTGGAAGAATGCGTTATCGGATTCGGGGATGAACGGATCGAGCGGGCCTGGCTTGCAGCATACAACTCTGTAAATTCGGCCACGTACGATCAAGGCATGGTTAGTCCCATCTGGGAACATCCGCTTGGAGCGCGCGTCGCACCCATGAAAATATGGGTCAACGACGGAAACGAGCCAGCTACGTGAGTGTTCTCAAACCCTTCGCCACATCGGTAGCTTTGTCCTACATTGCGATACTTATCACGTTTTCTAGTGAGCGACCAGAGTTCGCTTGGTGTCTGCAGAATACGCCCGAGTGGGAGAAGTCATTAGCCTTCTCTTTCGACCATCAGGTCGAGGGTGTTGACATCTTAGCTCACATCAAGGCACGATGTAATAAACTCCATGGAACCACTGGCGGGGCTCGTGAGGCTTTTTTTGGAGCGATCTTTGGTTCTCATGAGAACAAGGGCGCTTTCTTCTGCCTGTGGCGATATGACCCCAGCACGCTAGTGATGTCATTATCAGAGCCTGAGGTTTCCACTGATCTGGACGCACGCAATGTGGAGTCCTCCACTTTCTTTCCTGCGTGCAGGAATATTGGCCTTGCATTGTGCCGCATTGCACTCCACAATGATATCCTCATACGACCACCCCGTATTTCAGCTCATGTTACCTCTCTTGGCAAGACAGCAGCGGTAAATGACGATAATATCGCCCCACTTGGTGCAACAAAATCTTGAAATCGTGAATTTGGAGGGATCTCTGCTCGCAATCCTCAAACGGGGTAACGTTCTAGAACAAACTCCCGGTTGCACGCACGCAGCTCCTCGGGGTAGACCGTGTCTATTCTGCGGTGGAGCATGTTGATGTTTCAAATTTATCTCTTATGTTCTCAACGTGATGCCGATATTCTCTGATTTTTGTTTTCTCCTCGATGGCTGTCTTACTACTGTCGTTCTCGACCATTTATTGCTATCAGGAATGTTGCTTTGAATTGTTATAATGCCAAGTTTTGTCCTTATCACTCATACTAGCAACTCTCGCTCCTTATGAACTTCCATGCCTCTCTTATTGTTCCGTGTACCTAGCTTCCTGTACTTACGCTCTGGCTAGCTAGCTTGTCTCTAGGTATAATCCATACGGCCCTGGATTCCCTTGTGTCGCGTATCCTCGATTTTTCCCTTAGTATTTCTAGCCTCCAAATCATATCATTCTCTCAATTTATTTCGTTCAATCACAGCCTGAGCCCATCCGGGATTCCGTTCCCGTCGTCACGGGGCTTCCTTTGTGCTTCCGTGCCTGCTCTGTTACAAAATTGCTGCCACCGTTTGATTGACAATGGCGGGGCTTTGGATTCGGAAAGCTAGCCATTAAAAGTTTTCTGGTATCCTTCATCATTCCCTCTCGATCACGGGCAGTTTCAGTGCATGGCTTTCATGTATTACACGATTTTATGAACTATATAATGAGTTGGCATTCTGCATCTGTGAGGTATGGGTTTAAGAGTGCCAAGAAGCAGTCACCAGAAGCGGTAAAGCCATAGCATCGATTAGATAGTCGGTGTTTATTCTCAAGCGGGGGGCACACCAATATAGACAGCAATTCGGTCGTATGACGCATGGATCCAGGGTCAGCATGACAGAGTCTCATATGACGGCTGACTGTGGAGCTTGGGGCGGTTGTTTGTGAGTATTTGTGCGGCATAGCCACTTCAGTCACCCACCAGTCAGCAGTCAACGTCGTAACTTCTGTCTTTTCACCCTTGTCTCGCCTTGCTCCTCTTTCCACCGTTTAGTGGCGAATCTGGCAGATCATGTCGAATTCCATCGAGTCCAGTATATCGAAACAACAGTCTAGTACTTACTCCATCGGGTTCGTTGCCATTGGCGCACACACTCCCACCTCGAGGCATCAGCTAACTTGCATCTTGCCTCCTCTAGCAACGGCGCTTCCTTTGCTGTTGACGATGGACTAGTCAAGAACAACAACACCATCCCTCGTGCCTCACCTGACGATCTTTTGGCCATCTGCCGCGTGCAGGGCTCAGATCAAAACCTCTACTACTTTAACACTTCTTTCTCTGGCGGGCCTGAGTGGCGTTTTTGACGTCCCCAAGGAAAAATGCCACGACCCTCACCCGGGTCGCGGTCATGGAGGTTCGGTGACAGCGAAACTCCATGCGACTTCTTTTTCCTCCACTCCCTCCTTCGCCAATCCCACCATGCCCTCCAATGGGCCTATCCCCACCACAACGCCAATTCCTGGAGCATCGAAGAGGGCGGCGGTCCCATCTGCTAGCAATCTCAATGCGATCCCGAGTGGTCGGATCATCTATCCTACCCCATCCCCTCCCACTGTGTCCCTCCAGGAACGAACTATTGCTTCTACTCTCAAGGGCGTCCCGAAACCTATCCCGATCCTGAGTGGAGTTGCTACGTTGCCCACACCTCCCAGCACTCCGCCGTACGGTCTCGCGGCAGGGTATGCACCCTCCACTGCTGCCACACTCAGCCCTCTCTTGGTGCAGCTGTTCCCAGGTAGTCTCAATATCGCCGGCCCGCTCTCGAAAGGAGTCTCCGTACAATCATTCCAGGAGGACGGATCGATCGTGCAGTGGGATGGTTTCATTCTGAGCATGCCTGCTCACCGCGCGGTGCCTCCCACTCCACCTCGTCGATCATCTACTGCTTCTTCTTCCACTTCCACTTCCTCATCTTCCTCCTCCATCTCTGGCTCACCCCCTTCGCCTCGCAGTGCCTTCAAGGGCTCCCGTGCTGCCCAGGCTCAGGCTGCGATGGCTGCTCATACAAACGCCGCGATGGGAGGCAAGGCTAGCCGGACGCTCTACATGAGTGCTCAAGGCGCTTTTAAGCAGTACGATCGCGTCCGTGAGACAATCGTGGCGTTGTTGGATCTTGCGAGCGAGCATCTCGAATGCGACGCCGTTGTCATGGTCCTCGATCGTACGATGGGAGCTGCTGGTGAATCCTCAGCGCCAACACGTGGTGGCACGACCGCGTTTGATCCCCGTACACCCGGGCCATCAAGTCACTATCCGCCGACTTATCCAGTCCCTGGATAATTGTTGAGTGCATCCTCATGTGGCCCAACCTCATGAGCGCTATATAAGTCATATTCTTCCTTGCATTCACTACCATGCCGTTAAAATAATATTACTGGTATCATATGAACACATCTGCAGATCTAGTCATCACTTTTACTCATAAAGTTGTGCCATTCCGTGCCTACATTTTGCATTAGTCTGCCATCTCTGTATATATCTAAGTTCCAACAATACCATGCTTGTGGCTGACACCATATTCTGTAACATGTCTGGTAAGCAATATTGGATGCTCTATTGGTCACTTGAGGTGGATCAAGACATCAAGCTGCCAAGACATGGGCCAATACTTCAACAGCTCTGGCAAACAATATTGAACCATATAGATCCAAATCAACCATGAAGTGGTTTCCTGATGCACCTCTCCCAATCAGCTCCACAACAAGGTGTAAGGGATGTAGCTAGAACTATGCAAGGCCCTCATTGAGGCAATCTTCCCTATTCAATACAGTAGCTAGAATTATTCTTTTCTCTTCATATGAATGAGCTTGCCATTCACTTTCAGCTGAACAGACACTAGTGCCTCTCCCACAGAGGCTATATGCATCAAACGCCCTTAGGGCCCTAGTTTTCTGTTGCCTCACCCCAGTATATAAAGTAGAATATGTTAAGCTCAGCAGGTCGGGTAGAGTACTTCCAGCAGGGTAGGATAGCAGAAAGACTTGTAGATCTACTACTAGTACTTGATAATATATACATGTGGTATAGGAGAAAAGGCAATTAAGGAATATTACTATACTCCTGAAGACTGAACATCAATTTTCCAAATAGAATACTTAGTAGTACAGACAGTAATTGAACAGTCATTACCAGTTGCACCTCCGTCTGATTTCTTGTCTTTTACATCTGATTTCTTGTTTCTTGATCTCTCCCTCTTGCTCTCTCACTCTCTTGTCGTTCCTTTCTTGTTTGCTTCAACGGATCCTCCTCGATCGGTTATCTCGGTGTGCTAGGAGCACGCTCTCGGTCAATCACTTGATTGGCCACTTGATTGACCACTCCGTCGATCCGCCGTACCTGTCATCGCGGCCCAGGGACCTTATAGGATCTTATTGGTTGTCTTAGGTATGCCTCATACCTCCTCAAACTCGCTTGATCAATTATTTGATCTCCCTTCACCCCTGCACGGCTACACGAGGCTACCATGTGTGCTGATCTACTAATCAAATATACTGTACTAAATCGACCATAGGTTCAAATAACGGTCACAGGGACCCGTGAACTGAACTCCCTGGGATCATTTTTGTAACAGTCACAGTGACTTCACCCCGGCAAACGCCGAAACCGCCGAAAAATGGGCGAAAACGGGAAATTTTCCCAAAAATTTCCAAAAAAAAAAAAAAAAAACCCAAAAAGTATATTAACCTACGATTGGCTTCCCTGAAAGCGCAAAAATATAGATAGAAACATATTTTGTAATTGAGATGGCTGTATGATATTTAATCCTGCCAAAAACGATATTGCTCTGTTGGATCAACCCTGCGACGCACTCGCTTACCTCTACCCAATGACTCTACGCTTGCTTTGGTGGAAGAAACATCCGGAGAACCGGGAGGGGGGACACCATGGATCAGATCAGTGATGCAGTCGGGCTCCTCATCTTCGGACAGCATCTCATCAGCGCTCTTGTTGTCCTCTCCCTTGCTGTCGGAGCCAGACTCGGCGTCGGAATCATACTCTTCATCTTCGGAGTCCACAGTCTCAGCCAGTGTGACAACAGTGGAGAGTCGACCATCCTCCTGGACCAGGTGTTGACTATCTGTGGTTACTCCGCGCGACAATACATGCTCAGCAAGGACTGATAGCTCCGTATTGCTGTCATCGACAGGAGAATCGTCATAAGGAGGCTCTTCAGCAGCGGAAGATGAAGTAGCCCCTGGCTCTTCTACCCCTGGTCGGATATTCGAAGCACGTGGGAGGGAGAGTGCAGTGTAGAAGGAGGGATTCAAGCTGGGAAGCTGGTCAAGTGCATTATGCATCTCGCGCGACACAAGGCACTCCTGGGAGAGATTGAAATTATCAGCATGACACATCTCCCAGGCCTGTAACATATTCATTAGAATATTGATTTCAATTGAGATTTGAGAAGTACCTTTTTGACGATTTCAGGCTTGTTAAGTGCAAGCCATGCATTGTAGATCCATGCTGGGCTTTGATTCCGAAGAGGACCAATACGAGACTCCACATTAATGCCCTCGGAGTCAATCCCACTCAAAAACTGAGTAAGGATGCTAGTTATGACATCGGCAACCTGTGCGCGAGCAATCCGGAGCTTGAGGATGCGCTGGATGCCAACATCAGCTGGCTGCAGCAAGCCGGTGCAGCCGCCAGGGACGTAGACCGGGATGATCCAGGGATAGTTTGTCCACAGCCAGCTGCGAAACTCTTCTGATGTTTGGACGGGCCAGAGATCGAGGTACCAAATGGCCTCCTGATCAGGAGGACATCCTAAGCGATCCATAGTGGCCCGAAAGTGAGGAGCAAGGATTTTAGTCACATATGTCTGCATTGTTCCGTGGTTAGCCCAGTAATTGACTGGATTGAGATCGAATGAGAAGCCAGCTGCAACTGCTTCGGCATAGCAAGGAGACAATGGTGAAGGAAGGGACGAGGCTCGCTTGCCATGGTAGACTGCCTGCATTGGGAGTAGCTCTCCACTGGCCGAAAGGCCAACAACTAGTGTAAAGGCACGCTTTTCCTCTTTCCCAAGCGTAGCAACCTGCCTAGCACCAGTCTCATCCCAAGTGACCGAGGCTCCATGCTGGTAGACGACTTGGGTTTGGTCGGAGTTGACACGCAGCTCCGCAGGAATCTGGCGACGCTGAGTGATCCAGCCGAGACGAAGAACCGTTTGAAGGAGAAGTTCCTCCCAGTTTTGCGGTACCTTCTGTGCGGCTTTTGTAGCGCGTTGTATGCACCATCGCATGGTCTCAGCCAAGAACTTGCGCACCCAGTGATCGGATGCTTGGAAACGGCTCCCATCCCTTTGAGTCCGTGTGAGGATAGAGGGAGCAAAGTGTTGAATTTGAGCGATAATTAACCCGCGGATAACTGGGACAGTAAGGGGTACACCCTTTAAGCGAAGGCTTCTGAGGGTGACGGTGATGCTCTGAACCAGGGAAGGGTAGGGCGTCTTGGCAAAGAGATTAGTTACGTTTGCCAGCCAGCCAATGGAAGAGAACTCACAAGAACGCCAAGCCTGTTAGAGACCTTAGGTACAAAGTTACATGCTTGCTCGGCTTTTAGAATAGCTGATGGTCGAAAAGCACGCTTGCCCGTTTTTGGATCCTTGTGGAACTGACGATTCAGCCACTGCTGTGAGAGACTGCGGAAGATGGAAGATCGAGCACGAAGATTGCGAAGCATCTCCGTGCCGCTAAGGGTGTTCTGATGACGAGGGAGATGGGCCACATCCCAGATCACTGTCCACAGCGCAGGGGTGTACCAGTTGTGTCGCTTCGCTGGCGTGTAGCTGTTCACCCGCTTCCGTCCTGGCACCTTGACATTGGGGCCGGGTCGGAGAGTATCAAGAATGACACGGCGAGGGCGAGTGATATCGGCGGAAGGGGTCGATTGGTTTGCGGAAGAGAGTTCCACCCTCACCACACGCTATGGGATGTAATGGGATGTCATTAGCACTTGATATGATCGCCAGCAGCCAACACGAGTACTTACAATCTTTTTTCCGTCTGCACTGCGGATACCCTGCGCGATCTCCTTGAGCGCCTTGCGCTCTCGATGCTTCCGCTGCCGCTCGGCATTGGCAGCACGTCTCTGCTTCTCAAGTCGGTGTTCCGTGCTGATAGCGGTTTTGCGTCGGGCCTCGCGCTTGAGACGCTCGTTACGAGATTTCTCGATTTCTTGTTGGCGGTGTTGATTGACTTGGTCTGGGGCAACAAACTTGACGAAGTTGAGAAGGATGTTGGTGGTATCAGCACGCGCTGCAGCTGAGATACGTCGGTCAAACATTGCCTTGCGTTTAACTCCAGAAGTGTGAGCGTCGACCGAGTCGCTTGTCGCGGGGGAATGGGGGACGGCTGAGGGAGAGCGGGGAACAATAAGAATGACAGGAAGAGTGGCAGAGACCGGAACGAAAGCCGCAGTAGCGGGTGTCGCACAAATCACAGAAGTAGACGTGGTAGCAGATTGAGAGGGAGCCGGGACAGGAGTTAGCAGGCAATCGGTGCTGCTAGCCTTCGTATAGTGCAACTCGTGATCGCTGTCTCCATCGCTATCATCATCATCATCATTATTGAGGGTAGAGACCTAAGATAAGACGGTCAGGACAAAGCTGGCGGGTTATAGAAAATAATCTCACATTTTCATTATGACGACGGAGGATCATAGAAAAATAATGAAGTCGTGCTATTGCAGTTGATGTGGGCGGGTGTCTCGGGTGTACGAGAGCATTGATGTAGTGCTCGAGACTGTTGAAAGCATATATTCCGCATGATGAGCCATCAGGTTGACGTGATATAGTGAGGTTTTCAACCGTGAAAGGCGTCGGATCCTTCCCGGCATCCAGACAGGACCAAGAGAGCCACCATTGAAGTGCTCTGACAATCTTTGATACGTCACCAATCGTGAAGGATGAAGGTGGACGCTGAGGATTCAGGGAATCGCCAATCAGGATCTGGCGTTCCGACGCAGAGACAACAACGCTAATCCAATGATTGCCTCGGATGTTTGCCAAAGCGACAGCATCGTTCAATTCCCCTGTGACAAGTCGACGGCCGAGACTGCGCATGCGATTACGAGCGGGTACCCCTCTCCCATCAAGCAGGTGGTTTGCTATGTCATCCTCCCAGAGGCTGATGATATGCTGAATGGCAAAGACTCCGAGGACAATTGCTCGTTCGGCGGAATCTTCGATCTCCGATACAAGGAGAGCGCCCATCACAGTCAGGTCGGTACCTGTAAGACACTCAAACCCCAGAATGCGAGTGAAGAAGCAAAGAGAAGGACGCTCATCGAATGAGGCAAGAGGTTGGGCCCAGGAAAGACCTTGGAACTTCTTGAGCGCCTCACGGAATGGTTTTCCGCTCTTTGATGAATGACGAGAAGCTTCATCATTGAGCCACGCGACAGTACGCCTACAGGCGGCAGCCTTTTCAAGAACGGAGAGCCAGACATAGCAAACATGAACAATGGAGGGAGGGAGGGAGTAGATGCCATTGAGGACGACGGATGAGAATGTGGCTGTGGATGAAAGCAATGGCATTTTGGAGACCAGCTCAAGAAGCTGTGCGCGCGATGGATGAAAGAAAGCACGCAGTATCTCAAAGGTGATGGGGTTATTGGATGGTTTTGTGGAATATGTGATGACAAGGGAAGATGGCGAGGATTGAGGAGCATCTTGGAGCTGGAACTTGAGGAACTCGGAGACTGTGGAGGTCAAAGGAGGAAGGAAGGTGCCTATAAGCTGTGGGGGTATAAGCTCATAGGAGAGAACAGCATCCACGCGGTTGGCTCGCTCGCGGAGAGCCTTGAAGCTGTCCATGAAGATGTTGCATGTTCACGCACAAGGAGAGGGGGGATTTGTTGAAAGGAACTTTCTTAGGGCAGTTAAAGAGGACGGAGAGTTTATGATCGGATGAAAGAACTTCCTTCACCATCAGTGAGGTGCTCTCTCAACGTTCTGGAACGTACAGTCGCGGCTCAGCATCATGGGCCAATATGGGTGATGAAATAGATCGAGGGCCTTTTGACCAGCAACATCATCGAGAGTTGAGTTGCATGAGTCCCAGGAATCAAAGGTGGTATTGAGAGGGTGTTTCAGCGGAATCCAGGAATTCTTTGAAAAGGAGTAAGTGCAGCGGGGCCGCTCAACATACTAGATTGGTGCCGAATTGTGTCACACCCGGGAACTAGGAACCACCGCAATTTCAGAGAGAATCATGTCACACGTAACACCCGGGAACCTATGGTCGATTTAGTACAGTACTCTATTTTCTGCTCAAGGTGTTTCTACTCTAGGGGATATTTACACAACCTCTTACACAAGGCAAGAAGCTGTGGGACGTAATATTTGATATGGCCAATGTCACCAGAGAGATTGATATGGTGCAAATGATTTCTGGTTTGCAATCATTTCTGTGTATACAGTAACCCATTGATCTGTTCTGCCCCAAATTTATTCAACAATTACAAAAAGTGGGTATCTGGTGTGGGCATGCCAAGAAGACAAGGGAGGGTATTGGCAACTTCAACAATAGATGGACGCTCATCTTTAGTGTCTGACAGCATCCTGCGGAGAAAACAGATGAATGCATTGAGGTCTACATCTTTAACACCGTTGTATGGCAGCTTGTGCGGATTGTGGGTGAGGCGGAGTGTGTCAACTTCGACACTGAGTGGGTAAACTTGATCATTGAGACGATTAATTATGGCATCCACAGGTGATGCAGATATTGCCATAATCAAGACTGCAAAGCCAAATATGTCTGTTTGCGCATCAGGCCGTATTCCGTTGGTCTGAGCATCCTTCTGCCCAGCTTGGCAAGCCTCAATAACCAGCCGAACCTCTTGAGGCATGAAAAGGACCATTCTGGACCAATAAGCCTCTGTTGAGGTGGAGTTTTGATTAGCCAAGGTCACTCGGCTCATGCCAAAGTCAGTAAGCACAGCACAAGAAGTGTAAGGAAGGTGTTTAATGAGAACATTCCCCTGATGTATAAAGATTAAGCCAGCAGGGTTTGAATCAGCTCAAATCCACTTACCCAGTGAAGGTCCCCATGCACTTGTTGATTGTGGTGAAGGTACCAGATACCAGCACAGATATCCCGTATCTGTTGAGAAGATAAGCAATGACAAGAAATTATTGAACTAGAGCTATGCATGCTTACAAAATTTCTCCGCTCCAAATTATTCTGAAGTGTATATTCCTCAAGGCTAGAATCCATGTAGGGCATCACAACAGATGGCACACCCTCTGCATATGAGACACCATAGATCTTGATAAGACTAGGATGGTGGAATTGCCTTTGCACAATGATTGACCTTTTGACCCGCTATGAAGAAGTTTCAGGAATATGCACAGATATATCAGCAGATTGAAAAATAAATGGTTTGCCTTATCAGTTAGGTACACTTGATCTCTTTGTGTCCTGTCTGAGTATATTGGAACACAAATCACAAAGGATTGCCCTCTGATGTTGTGACGCTTCAGGTCAGCTTCTCCTCCCTTCCTCCAGTGTTGGATGTTGTACTCAACGATACACTCAAGGTTTTGCGGTAGTTTCCCAACAGGGAGACCATAAGATAAATCTTGTAAGAGCTTAATAATATTTGGTCGCTCAGCAAAAAACTTCTGATATTTATCCAGTACCTGGAAAGGTAGCTCTCAGTGACTTGTTAGATTGGGGCATGAGGACAAGCTGCACCAACCCATTGTGTTACATTGCAGACAAGCTCAAGAGGTTGCTTAGGTAAGTGGCGGATGACAGCTCTTAGATTTTGATCCATAGCAATTGTCTTCACATATGATAGTGGTTTGGCCAGGACAAGGGCAAGGGCATCCAGCTGTTCTGGGGTGAGGATGCAGTACAGCTCATTATTCAACCAAGTGAAGGATTCATGAACAGCTTCCATCACGCTGCACTCATGATTAGATGCATTATTCCCAATGAAGGAAGCACATGGGCTTACAGGTTGGTTGGCTCTAGCTTGTGAGATGACTGGAGCATGATAGGAATTGTGGAGCCAGAGCTAAAATGAGACCAAAATTTAGTATAGCCCATGCCACAGCATCATCACACAGTACCTTGGTTGGGGGATGGAGGGAACAGGTGAGGTTGTGGAGGGCCTGTACAAGAAAAGGTCACGGTAGAGTAAGCAATCTCAACTAAACTAATGGTGACCACACTCATACACTGGCTCAGTGGGTTTGCTCAGATCCACATCCCACTTTTGCGAGAATCGACTGGCAACAATCTGCCGTCTCATCACAAGGTTGACCTCCCATAACCAAAGACCAACAATCGGAGCGACATAGTCAAAATAAGTCACATATAGGTGCGCGGTAAATCGGCGGTCCGTTTCGTAGGGTCGGCCCATCCGTGCTGAAACATTGATCCAGTCGATGTTGCTATGCGACTATGCAAAGAAAGATGAGAAATGGGCAGAAATTTCGCGCAAAACAACACGCACTGAATCCAGGATGTCGCCGTAACCTCTAACAATCACTTGAAATAGTTTCCACGCCGTTTCGTGATTATTATAGTGGGTTTCTTGGGGTTTAAAACGCTCCCTTCCCGTGGGAAGAATATCAGGACGGGTGACGTCGGTAAAAAGACGCCATCTAGCTTCTAGAGTGCCAAAGCTACCAGCGCGCGCAACAGGAGGCGCAACAGAGGCGGATAGCCTAGTGATGGGGGCAACGTTCAACTTTCCACGGCGAAATGCTTCCAGCACAGCTGTGAAAGCTCCCCGCGGAGGCACCGTCTGCATGGTGAGGTTTTCATACAATTCTGGCGCTGGGTTGGGGGCATCATAGGAGTTGCTACCGGGGAGTGTGGGGACAAGCAGGGAGCGGAACTGATCCACATCGCTGAAAATAGTGACAATTTTCTCCGTGCGGGGGGTCGTCAATATGGCGCGGATTTGCTGCAACTGGAGGTCGGACAAGTCGCCATCTTCGCGAATGATGGCCCGAAGAATATCACGAGGGTTCATTTGATCGATCTTCATGGAAAAGCTAGTGTTAAGGCGAGGAAGTAATGAAATGGTCTCGTCGTGATGATTCAGATAGAAACTGATGTGTGCAAGGTTAGAACAAGCAACTTTCCACAGGCTCAATGATGAACGGCACAGAAAGGCAACTATCAAGAAACCAACGAAGATGGTAGTACCGATATGGGCGGGGATACGGATTGATTGAGTGGCGCGGAGATTGCGTGGTTTAGGGCGGTGCAATAGACCCAATTTGCGTAGGTTGGCGATCAAGCGCGATGAGGCAAAATGTCACGCTGCGATCGGCTTGTCACAGTTTATCCCTCACGGACCCCAGAAACCACATGCAATCGATTCCGATTCGACTCTGATTCTTGATAAAATCATTTGTATTTAATAAATATATATCCACCAAAAGAGTTGCACGAGTACTCTTGTTGGATGCGCCCGTACATTAAGTCACATCCGTAGACGGCGGCTCATTGCGACTCTTGCGCCCATATTCTCGTTACGAGTCTCTCATGATTCTGTGACGATTCCGTACGAGCCGTCATACGTACGAGTCGGTTATGGCTCTTGCAGCAGGCTGTTCTGCAATCGTTACAATATCCTGACGACTTTTGCGCCAGGTTGTTGTGTGTTCGTTACGAGTCCATTGCGACTTTATCACGATTTCGTTACGGGTTTGAGCGAGAGATGGATACGGAGTTTTCGTTACTGGTTCAGTAGTATGTTGTTCCAATCTCGTTACAATCTCATTACGAATCCATTACGATGTATATCTATAGGATCGCTCTAGAAAGAATGTAGTGAATTGTGACAACTCTGCCGCATAGCTCGTGGGGAAATCGCTATGAAAAGGCCCTCCAGAGTTACCTGTTGGGTTACCCAGAGCCGAAACTTTTTCTCGGCTTTAGTTCACCAAAGTCCGCCACTTTTTACGGCAGCTTCTCCTCAGCAATAAAACCGTCAGCGTCACTGTATGGCGTGGATCCTCCACAGCAGAATAGACGCGCTATACCACCGCCGAGAACCCGCATGCATGCAACTGGTATTTTCTTTTCCAATGTCAAATCGTTTGAGGAACGTGAACGAAGAGTCCCCCAGATACGCGATTTCAGGGGTTCCGTTCCAGGAAGTGGTGTAGTATTATCCTCGGCCGCTGCTGTCCCAGCAGGGGAGGCAACATGAGCTGTAGTGGGGCTGAATTGCATGAGGATCTTATTATGCAGTGCAAGGCGGCACAAAGCAAGGCCGATATTCCTTCCTGCAGGGCAGAAGGTAGACGTGCTCACGTTGCGCGCGTTCAGATCAGTGAAAACTTCAGGCTCTGATAACGACATCGTTCGCGTGCCGGGGTGATATCGCCACAGCTGGAAGAAGGCCCCCTTCATCCCATAAGAGTCATAGATTGCTCCAAAAAAGGCATCACGCGCCCCACTGTCGGTCTCCTGGAGATTCTTGCACCGTTGTATGATTTCGGATACGGTGCCAACTCCCTCGACCTGACGATCAAACGAGAAGGCTAATGACTTCTCCCACTCGGGAGTTTTCCGCAGACACCAAGCGAGCTCTAGCCGCTCACTAGAATGCGGAATAAGTATCGCGAGGTACAGGAGAGAGCTATCAATGCGCCGGAGGGATTGGTAATACTCACACGGCTGGCTGGTTTCCGTCGTTGACCCAGACTTCCATGGGTGCGAAGCGCGCTTCAATTGGGCATTCCCAAATGGGACGAAACGCGGCTCGATTGTACTTGGCTGGCTTTGCAGAGTCGTATGCTGCGAACCACTGCCCCTCGAGGGTTTCATCCCCAAATCCGAGAACGCATGGCTTCGCCCAACGGGGGATTTTTGCTTTGGCCTCGATAGAATTGTAAACGTCGTCATCGTGTGGGAAGTACTTGTCTACAAATTCTCGAAGACCAATGTCCAGCTCTTCAACCACCAGACTGGGCGGTTCGGGAGGTGGGGCTTGAGAGCGCCAGAAAGGACGGAAGCGACGAACTGGCATGATGAAAGGATGCAGTGAGGGTACGTGACGCAGATCCAAGCGGGGGTTTGTTGGCAGGGGAGTAGTGAAACATTCATCGTATATATAGGTGCTCTATCGCCGCAGGTAGCTCTTAACCACAACGACCAGGCAACTCAGTGGCTTCAGGACCTGCCAACAGAGCGCGCTCGAAGTCAAATCGGATGCGTTAACGCACTCTGACTTATTTGGCTGTAATTGAACAAAGGCGCCAAGTCGCCACAAGCAGCACAGTTACTCAGGACAGGTTCCGGGACCGTGGGAATTGAGCCACTAGTCCACTGGCCTCATACTGATCCGAAATATAGTTGCACTTGTGTCATGATCATGACTTCCCACACACGAACCTTACCATTGCTGCTCTACCACTCTTAAGACAAATTCCCAATGTTATAGACACTGTAGCTTAATTCTGGGGTTTTGATCTCCCAAAGGGCCCATTGCTGCTGGCCAGCCTCGACAAGTTGCAGAAGTCTGTGCATCAGTGGTACCATTGAAAACAGAGCACCCTCTGGCCTAAGATACGGCACTAGTAATACAGCTCGGAAAATGGGATAGTGTACAGGTTATGATTCAAGAATAATTGGGCATCAAGATATCAAGCTATTGCAGGTAAAAAGAAAAAGGTATCATTTACAAATGTACGCGAATTAGGCGACACGCGCGATTTTGTAGATGGTTTACCATTACCATAATCGAGCGTGAGCGCATTTATCAGACATCAGGGACGTAACCCACTGCCTTATTTCCTTCACGAGTGAATCTCAGGATGTGAACCCCTACGAGCTTCTCCGTGAAGCCGAACTCGGAGTATATGCTATGGATATGGCATAATTATTTATCAATGAATAGAAGAAACAGAATGAAGCTCACTAGAAGTAAAGCCATTTCCTACAGAAGACCTCGACAGCGTCCTCGTCAAGGTCGGGGTATCGTTGGAGGAGTGTGTTGCGGATACCACCAGGTACGTCGAATTTATCCTCGAAGCGTTCGCGCCAAGCACGAAGCGTTGGGCCGTAATGATTGCCAATATTGAGGATGGAGTCGATAATAAGATCGCCAGTTGTACCGGCCTCGAGAGCGGAGACAAGCTGAGTGACAGAGGGGACAAAGCATCCAGGGAACACTAAAACGTGCAAAAAGGAATAAGATTGGGCATTATTCAAAGGTAAAGACTGCCTTACGCCATTTCTGAATAAATTCGACATCATTGATGTAGTTCGGCATCCGCGCCTCGGGCAGGGTAGACAACTGAATGACCCCGACGGCGTCATGGCCCTTTGGCTTCAAGCATTGCCCGACGGTGTGGAAGAATTCGGGAAGGAAATCCTTGCCAACATGCTCAACCATCTCAATAGCGACGAAACGGTCAAATAGCCCCCGCCAACTGACGCCCTTCTCGTCAGAGGAACCCGGTGCAGGGGGATCGAATTGAAGAGGAGCGAGACGGTAGTCGAAAAGGTGAACAGTGACAAGATCATCGAGCCCAGCGGCGTGGATTCTCTCGCGGGCGAGGGCGGCTTGCTCTGACGACAAGGTGAGGGTATCAACCTTGCAGCCGGTGGTCTGGGCCGCTAGAATGGAGAAGGACCCCCAGCCTCTCGAAAAATAAATTATCCAATGGAAAGTGCAATGCAATTGGTAGGGGATCAGCTTGCCACATTGCAGATGACATCTGGCCAATTCGGCGCGAAATACCTGTACCAACCTCGAGCACGCGGTGACCTGTCTCAATATTTGCCTTGGAGATGATCAACCGCAGTTTCCTGAGCTGGGACTCGAATAGCGGACCGACTAATTGATTAAGGTTGAGGCTGTTGTCAACTTGAGCGGACTGCGCATCCCCTTGATCACGATGACCACCGAGGCGGTCCACGGATTAGACGGACTCGAACATCTCTAATTCAGCCTTTGTGGACACACCACATGAGTAAGTCATATCCGTGCTGAGGAAGGTCGCGAACATATCATTCGAGATGTCGTAGTGCGCGGCGACGTTGCTGCGGGTATTCGAGGTGTTTGCCAGCTGAGCGGAGGTGTTTAGCCAGGCTTGGGGAAGGGTAACGAGATAGTACGCGAGTGGATTTGTGAGAGCGCGGGGGATGGACGAGCTGGTGGTAAGGTACGACTTGTTGATAATATAGAGGTTGAATACAGCGAACATATCCTGGTTAGTGATATCGACATCGCCGTACATGAAAGCCTCGGCAAATCCCAGCGAGCTGACACAAGGGCAAGAGAACTTGAGCAATAGAGTGATCGGAAAAAGGGGATAGCAGCATTACCCTGAACTGATCAGCCTAAGCCAGAATGCAGGGCTTCTCACCACAAACTCGGCCACTGGCTCATCTTCAGGTACCTGAATATCAGTAGGAACCCCGAAAGTATGTGCATGAGATTCAGAGCTAGTGAGCACGTTGATGGTGAGGCGACCCTTCTGCATCTTGGAGAGCATTCTACGAGTAGCATATTGAAAGGTGAGATATTGGTCAGAACCAGTATAAGATAGGGGTACTCACGACAATGCTAGTCGTTCGGCGGTCTCTGTGGTAGGCGTCCAAGTACGATACACGAACCATTCCAAGCTGCTTGAAAAAACGTCTTGGATTCGGGAGGACACAGTGGTTACCTCCGCAACATTGAGGGTGCGAGGAAGAGGGGACATATTCAAAAGGGAAGAAGAGAAGTGTAGATTGGCTGGTTGCAGCGTAGGAGAGAAGAGCGAGGAATGAGTGAGTTGCTGCTCTCTTGACAGAACTTGCCAAGCTCCGAGCTCTTATACCAGGAGAAGAGGATACCTGGAGCTGGAATGAAGGAAAATCACCATATCTGAAGAGTAGAAACACCAGAGTGTGCCCGCAAACAAGAAGTGAGGCCCTTCGAAGGATTTGCGAAGTTCGTTTATCACCCACAACAATCCACTACGTCCATCATCCGCGCGATGGCATAAAGGTCGTTGAAATCAGCACATACTACGGAGGTAGCAACGGCCTTCTGACTAATTCACGACTAGCTTACAGCTCCTGTCGCTACACGCCACCGTCCAGAACGTCATCCCTTTGTAATTGCGGGGTATTTACCCACGGGTGTCTCGGTTCGATTAATACAGACGAGCAGGCGTGAAGGATTCGCCGGCTCCTACCCCAGTACGGTAGAATGAGGCATGCAAGCGATTAAGTCTTCCAACTCCGACAGATCGATTATGGCGGACGAGGCTATGGCTGTTACAGTCGAAGAAATTGGGAGCTGTTCCATTATTTAGACGAACGGGATATCGAGTTGCAATCGGGCTTCAATGGGCAATAAGGTCAGCTATGCCTGAAACGTCTGCTTTTCCCAAAGGCAAATCCTTTTGACAGTTCGCGGGATGGTCGGAAGGTGACGTCAAGCCAAGGGTGACAGATTAATCAGCGGGTCAAGGTTCCCTTGTGAAGACTATGACACTCAATCTCTTGGTCGCGAATTCATCTATTGAGCCTGGTGCGTTGCGTATTGTCATAATACGAAAGCTAAGTGGTAATATAGACCTCTGCCGATACTATCGGCGGGCTAGCGAAGCAGTTTGGGGCCACATTGATGAAAAGGCTCAGATTTGCCGAGGCAATGCAGTGTTAGCGCTAAAGCACGATGGGATAGGGACATGATGCGAAGAACACGTCAACAGATGATAAGATGTGAGGATCAAGTGGTGCCGAAAAGCAGCTCTGATCATCGAGCGTCCAAGCAGAGGCATCGTACGAATGGATTACGAGCAGGGGTCGGGGAAAGGGGGCCATTGAGTCTCGTCATCGAGTCTCGTCATCAATAGCCCATTGTTATGCCGTTTGGGGCAGTTGGCACTTTTGGCATCTCTCTCGTGGGGAGATATTGTCGATAGATTCCAGGCGTTAACAACTGGTAGTGTTGCATTGTGTCCACCTTCGATGGGAAAGGGTGGCAAGCTTCAAGTTGTCATAACTGCAACGCCCCGTGGGCTGTACAGGATGCGAACATTTGTTCGGCTCAGGGCTTCGCGGGGCGTGCTGGTTCCGACTACGATGTTTAGTAGAAGTGGACAAAAGCAAGTGGTTTCCTAGTGAACCTCTGACTGTCAAATACTCATGATGTGAGATGGCTAGCACTCTCTTCAATGCCCTGTTGTAGCCGCTCTCACTACAGCGCGCAAAAGGCATATGAGAGATAGATCATGTCACCTTAGTAGGAAGTTGGTACTCTATGGGTGCTCCTTCAGGCGCCGGATGTCGATCTACGGATTCTCATCTATGCCCGACCTTGGATGACGATCATGGAAGTTCTCAGTGATGAACACTCTCACGACTCCTGGCGCCTTAGGCTCCCAAGCAATATTCCTGCTTCTTGTAGGAATTGGATCTACGTAGCCCGATTTGCGCTGATTCTTTGACGAAGTGATCACCAGAACCCCTACATTTCAGCTGCATCACTAACAGTGCATTTGACAAATGTGCGAACATAAAGACATGAGTAAATCAGTAGTTTGTGCGCTTCTGTGAGCAATTGGGTAACTCAGTTATCCACGACAACTTTCTTCTGTCGGGTCTTCGTTCAGGTCCGCCAGGCTAGCCTGCCAATGAACATTCAAGCCAAGGCGACCCCCACAATACTAATTTTCCGAGGTCTCGCTGTGCTCTACGCTTCCTCGAATCCGCCGGTTGACCGTTACAGAGAATCTGGCGGTCATCTAGAAGGATAAACCTCATCGCGCAAGCTGATTTGTCGTCTCCTGCTGGTCTCAATGCAAAAGGCGACCGACTAACATCAAAAAACAGAGAGACGTAGAAAGCCATAAGGCCGTGTTCTGATACGTGGAACGAATTTTCATTCCCACCATTCCCCCATTCAAATTTCGTTCCCGCCATTCCCACTGGGAATGGTTTGGTTTCATTCCCTTGGACTCGATGACTCGGTGTTCGCGAACAAGGTGGAATGATCGATTCCATTCCCCAATTCTTACGTAATCAATTGCTCTTTGAATGCATTCGAGCTGGTGGAGTCGATTGGGGATGGAAACGTCGGGAATGGGTTCGTGGGAATATTTTTGGGGAATGCTTTCGAAACCATTCCATGGGAATGAGATTTCATTCCAAGTATCAGAACACGGCCTAAATGTGTAATAAAGATGGCGCAACAGCTCACGATCTTGCTAAGAAACCCACAAATCACTGGGTCATTGGAGCGAGAAGCATCGGTGAGGGGGAGTTATCAGTCGCTACTGAGCCAGCATCGTAAGGGCGATGGATACCACATCAGAATATCGCCGCCGTCCATTGCTACTGGCGGCCACATAATCCTAGGCGATCCTCTCCGCCGATCCACAGTTGTGGCCCACTTGGTCCCAACGCGCGAAGGCGATTTGCGATTTTGACAGCCAATGTAATAGGGGTTGTTCGGCCGAGATCAAAGAATTATTTCAAAATCCTCCCAGGAATATAATTTGTCACTTATGGGAGAGGAGCGAAGGACCGATTCACTACCGCATTATTCTGCCTCAGTGACCTGATTCGAGCAAGACCCTGTCAGAGCTAGTTCTCCACATCCTCACAGCGATGATCATTTAGAAGCATACACATAGGATAGTGAGCGTTCTGAATGGGAAAGATTCTTAGAGTAGAATCACTGTTGTTGTATCAAGGGGGTGTGAGGAAAATAATTATGGAACATGGGTCGAAATTATTTTTAAGAGGCCCTTGGGCACCCCCCCCTCAAAAAGGCAAGTGATCACGTGGATTTATACCTAATTAGGCAGGAAGGGGACGTGAGAAATGCTTACCCTGGGAACTATCGCCCAAAACGGAGAGGGAAGTCACACGCCTGGGGCTGTGTTGACTTTGCAACAAGCAATCCAGCAGGTCCGATTGCCTGTTGGCGGAGCAACTGGGTACCTAATGACACCTTTTCTGACTATATTTATCTATTGTTAGCGTTTCTACTAGTATTCCCGCCATTGAAATATCATTTTTACTCTGAAGGAGCAGCCACAAAGTCCACTTGAGGAAAATTTTAAGCCCTTGACCCCCCCCCTACCCCCACGTTTATTTTTATTTGTCTCACACCCCCTTGTGTTGTATAAATGATGTGGGTTGTGCAAGCAGCAATCAACAGGGCATCACATCGCTGGCTTCGGCTTTGATAGCTGCAAGATGAGGACAACATGGCTGGGGCAAAAGAGGTGCAACGGTGCATCGTGATCGAGAATAGGGCTAGCTGCAAAACTCAAATAAACTTGAACAGCTCGCCTAATCGGCCCAAGCAAGATTGTTCCATTGTGGGATGTGGCATTGACAGCTCAGAGTCTACAGAGATAACCAACGGCCAGTTCAGATACGACTACTTATCGTGGCTTTCGAGGCATGAAGGCGCAGGCAAAATCCACAGTTCATCTCGAATGATAATACTACAAAATTTACCCAACAGATGAGGGCTGAAGGGGCCTCATCTCGATTTCATGATTCGAAGAATACCGTTTTTCTCTACACGAAGTTTTTTGAGTCTTGTTGATTACGACAGGTGGCTTAGGTGAATCGTGGGAGTGGAAGGGTGTTTGCTAGTATTGACGCCTATTGTGAACTAGTAGCGCCTATCTTCTCTCTCCCCGCTCGATTGCTGTAGTCCATTCGTCGATAACACTAACATCGACAATAGTAAAATACTATGGGATGTTCGTACTGTGTCTCTTACCTGCCTTGAACCGCTAATCCTGACGATGTTATGATCTTTTGTGTGACTGCATTCGACAAACTGGACCCTGCCTCGATTTAGCCAACAAGCCTAGAGGATTGCAAGCTGCACGAAAACTCCGCCTTGATCGTAAGGCTAACCGATGGGTGCGCCTCTTCTAGAACTCTCTTGACGAGAGCCGACTTGCTCATTGCACTATGTCTTGGTTGGATTCCGCTTTCCACCATCTCAATGATTCAATAGGCCGACAAGTCGTACAAGAAGCGTGCGCTCGGTAACGTCTACAAGACCTCACCCACTGGTGGATCCTCGCACGCCAAGGGTATCGTCCTTGAAAAGGTCGGCGTTGAGGCCAAGCAGCCCAACTCTGCCATCCGGAAGTGTGTCCGTGTACAACTCATCAAGAACGGCAAGAAGGTCACCGCTTTCGTGCCCGTACGTATTCTATCCCATCCTTCAGCTCTTCATCGCAACTAGCGTGATACATCCATCTTGCGCTTGTTTCTCCCCAATTCATCGTCTCGTGTTCCGATCACTCATCTCCCGTCTCCCTTCTGTTCTTTATGTCTAGAACGATGGTTGCTTGAACTTTGTCGACGAGAACGACGAAGTCCTCATCTCTGGTTTCGGTCGACGTGGTAAGGCAAAGGGTGATATTCCTGGTGTGCGTTTCAAGGTCGTCAAGGTCTCGGGTGTCGGTCTGCTTGCCCTGTGGATGGAGAAGAAGGTTCGTTGAGCATTTTGATCTCTTCTATGCGCATTGTGCAGCCAGCTAGCCTTGGCTATGTTTCGATGCTAAATACATCCAATTTTCTAGGAGAAGCCCCGATCTTAATTTCACCACTACCCCAAAAGGGCCTTCTTGCCCTTTATTTCGCTGCCATGAGATCTCGCCCTCCATGGCGGACGAAAGAGACTGCGATCATTTCGATGACTTGGGCCCTTCCACTTCACCTCTTCATTATCACTACCCTGACCCGAACATTCTGGTGATCTGCATGCATATGCTGGCGCTCTCTCTTCTTGTACTTATGATGCTGAGTTCCATGCAAAAAAAACTTCATATGCTCTCACTGACCTGCATTCAATTCCTTCTTGGTCCCATTCACACGCATGCACTTTAGGCACGGTTATGAATCGCAGTGTGGCGTGACCGAGTTGGGTTGGTGGATTTGCAAAGTTTCTAGTTACCAGCCTCAGGTGAGACGTATCGTATCGAGTGAGAGCGCGTATCACGCCATTTGCCTGGAGCTAGCCTTGACGGGAATGGCGGTATTCAACCTAGTCATTCTGGATTCAGACATCTATCTCTTGTGCACAACGTGACCTCTCAGGAGGGAGCGTGTGGTGTTGATGTTAGGGTTTGTTGCTGCGGCGAGCCACTAATGCCACGCACGTCTTGTCTGGCCGGTATATAGCAGCTTCCAACTAGTCGCACGACCAGCATATAAGAATTACTCCGGGTCATGATGATGTGCCATGTACTATTGATGAACTATTATGGCGTCAACGACGCAAGTTGAAGGCGTAGACTGACGTATGTGAAACAATGATTGCGAGGTCCTGACGCCATGTTCCCTACTCACTAGGCGGCGAAACTAAGGGTGCATCCCTGTTACAAGCAGTCTATTTCGATGTATCGACTCCTTCTATATCCTCGGAAGGCATACGCAAATCTGACGTGCTCTGAACCTGGGCTTAGAATAAATACGGTGTCGAGTCACCTATGCCGTGCACATTGTGCATCCAATTGCACCTTCCTAGGAAGGCCCTGCAGCTCTTCTCGGCGGTTATTGACCGTAAAATACTATAAAATGTGGGCTCTTGGCTCTAAAGGTGCTATCTCCTGTACCACACCCCCTCCAGGAAACCATGCCACTCCATGATAATTCCCCTTCTGCTACTAGCTCACCGCCTCGAGGTCAGAATGTGCATTACCATGTGTACCAAAAAATGCTCAAGTCTCGTCGACCATCATCCTCCAGACCCTCACATTTTGCCCGCTTTCGATTCCACCGACTCGGTCGTGAAGCCAAAGCGAACCGTGCTGTACCTTCCTCCCTTGCTATCTTCATTGTGAGTCCCTGCGCTCACCACAGGATAAGCTAGTTTTGAGACGTTGCATGTTTAGACCAGATGATTATTCGGGCTCAGAATCCACGTCCAGCTCATCAACTATTACCCCATCCACCAAGTACAGTGATGAACAAGCCATCTCCCCTAATGCTCTTGAAACGAAACTCGCCCAGCTCACAGAAGCCCGCCTCCCATCCATTAACGCCGCATCTCTCGCTTTACATCAGGCTCTCCACCATTTCCAGCCAATAACGGACAACTACTCCGCTGAGCCTTACCACGAAAGTTTCAACTGGGATGACCTCGAGCTTCCAGAGGATGTCGAGGGAGAATGGTACATCGTTGCTTTTCGTAGCCGCAGGAAGGCAGGTTCGGAGGATTCTCGTGAGTTTTTCGCTTCACACTTCTGGATCTGCATGCCCTCGAAAACCGTTCACCCTTATGAATGCTCGCCCATCCCCTTTCTTGCACTTTTCTTTATTATTTTCATGTATGCCCTGAAACTCGGAACCAATCATCTACCACGATCGACTCGCATGACTCTCTCATGCGTTCCGGGCAAATCCTTGCATCTCAATCCGACCCTGCCTTATCGGACGATCTACTCTATTCGATGGCTCCGCAAACCCCTCCTACCCTGCTGACCCATTCTAGCACTGTACGAGGCGGATCGCGACGCCCATGCTGAGGCAGTCTCTAACGGCGGTCTCATCATGTACTGGTATGGGACCCCCCACCCGGTAACGAGGGATAACATGGCCACTTGCATTTGGCAGTCGCGTGCAGATGCTGTAGCTGCCATCTCTGGTCCAGCCCATGTCAAGGCGGCCCGTCTAGCCGCCAGCAGCTATGAGATGTATACCCTAGAGAGATATGTGTTGAGAAAGGGTAAGCTTCCGTTCTTTCTCTTAAGATTGATTTGCGTCTCCTCCCTTTGTCCAACGGGACCAAGGGCATATGAAGGTGCACACGCACCGCGGCGGTTTCATGCCTACTTAGGCATCTATTGACCTGCTATCCTTCTCAAAACCACATACACTGTTCAACCTTCTCACGCTGGAACCCTTCGCTTCCTCTTTTTCTCGGGCATATTCTAGAAATCGGTTCTAAGAAGCTAGAAATCGAAAGATACGAGGCCCCTTCTGCAAAGGGCGCCGCCCCCGAGTCTATTTCGACATTCCACTCTCACCTTGCTTCTCAAGTATCCGGACGTGTTTGCCCGGTGACGGGCGCATCTATCACAGTGAACTAATTTCGACGAATGATCTGGGTTTGACATCCTCCATTGTCACCTGGCTGTGCCTATCGACACCATCTTCTCAACTTCTATACCATCGCCTTGCTCGGGCCATTTTCTGATCACGCTCTCCTTCTCTGTATCCTGTATTAATGATCCCAGCTTTCATCCACACTCCACGTAATCTTAATCATGCACCTACATTTCTAGTCTATTGAATAGACACTTTCACCCACATCCTAGGCCACAATACTCCGAGCCCGCCTTCTAGTCGGGAGGGATTATTGAACGACAGGTCTGAATTATTCATTTCGAATGGAAGAGCATACAGCACAGGCAGCAAATATTAAGCAGACGAGGCATCAAGAACATTCCTCAGGCCCTCATATCCCGGCCCTTTTGTTCATCTCCGGTCCCTCTGCATCGCCCTTCAGGTACGCAAGAATGTCAACATTCGTCCAAGATTCGATCGAATCATGCGAAGCGGCGCGGACACCATTAACTTCACCTCTGTGCTGGACAGAATCTCGATCTTCAACGCTCTCTACATCACTAGGAGTGTCCCTCCCCAGAGCCTCGCCATCCCCACACGCCGATTCGTACTCAGAACCCATCACCCCGAAGGAGAAGTCCCATGAGGGCGACCTCTCGTCTTGCTTAGACGGTCCTCTACCCACAAGATGCAACTGCTCATCACCCATCGTACCTTGTTTCCCTTCTCCAGCGTCCGACTCGGAGTTAGGCAAAAACAGCTGCTCCCTGGTCTTGCGGTCTCCTAGGTGGGGGGCGTGTCTGCCTGGGCTTTCGGGCGCGAGAGAGAATATAAGAGCTTTCTGAGGTTCCAATAATACCGAACGAGGACTTGAGCTGTACATCTCGGTCGAATCTCGAGCAAATGGGATGCCCATTCGGTTCCTAGAGAGTTGAGGGGCGAGCGGAGGAATCTGAGGATTGACCAGATATCGAACTGGGGTTCTTGGCGAGCGATCTCTGTGCAATTGATTTTGGAGAGGAGCTGAAGTACTAGGGAGGGGCGGGAAACCAAGCCAGTTGGCATCTTGAGCGCCGGAAATACTTGGACTGTCACCCTGATAAACGGGAGGCAATGTTGTCTCTGCATGCGGAAATGACAGTGGATCGTCATCAGCTCCAGAGGCAAGCAGTTGATGAGGGAGAGTGAAATATTGGTCGTTCTGGGAGGATGGAGGTCGAAGGCCATTTCCTTGTGTTGGTGGCGAGAATTGCATGCTATCTTGATTGCCTTGCCAATCTGGGTTCAGTCTGCGTAACTCTGGAGAAGCAACTGGTGTTGGTGAGTCAGGGTGGTAGGGAGTCACAGGAGAAGCTGTAGGTGCGAAAGAAAGGAGATAGGGCTGGGATACATCGTCATCCATCTTTTGGCGCTTCGTGGGTCTAAACCGCTGTGGGTTTGTCAATATGAACTGCCTCTTCGTGCCAGCCTGCACTAAAAGAGAGTCAAAGTTTAGGCTAGGGATCGGTGGGGCTTTCTTGGAGTGAGCATGTAACATAAGCTGTTGGTGAAATGGATCAGCATCTCCGCCAAAGGCTGGGATGGGCGAGATGGATTGTTGACTTGAAGAGACCTTTACAGGGAAGTCTGTATGCTGCTGCATCGGGGGAGGGGCGAAGTTCGAAAATGGAGGCCTTGGTGAAGGGGTGAGTCTAGCTTGTGGCCTTGGCCCGAAATGCGGAGGAAGAAAGAGGAAGTCTTTGCGTTGAAGTGCCTCGGTGACCGGGTCTTCGTTGACTGGCAATGCACCGTATCTATTAACAACAGTGGAAGGTGATTTGATAATTGGAAGTCGAGGTGGGCCTATCAGATAGCTATTCCCAAACCGAGAGGTGTTTTGTTGATGCCCTACAAAGTCCGGGATGAAGGGAGCTGGAGGATAATGCTGGGTCGGATTTTCGTGGGCGGCAACGACTGTATCTGATAGTTCAACATCACCATCATCGCCGCTCTCCATCACATCCCAGAGGGAAGCTAGAGAAGCAAATTTGACAGGAGTCGGGTGATGTAGCTCAGGTGGCGGAGCAAAACTAGACGCTGACAAAGACAGAGGCCGATACGTCAAGTCACCCACATCTGGACCATACTCATCAGCTACTGCAGTAGGGCTCGTGTCAAATGGCCCAGTAGGAGCGATCGATGCTCTATCAGGGTGGTGCTTGGCGTTGTCGGGAGACAGCTCGTGATAAGCCTCTGTCAGCCATGGGAGCAGCTCTCTTGAAGCAGGTGTTTGCTACAAAAATCAGAAAGAGTGGAATCAGCCTTGGTAGGTTTGGAGAGTCAACGTCTACAATCAAGGCAACTCATACGGGTTGGCGAACTCTATTGTGAGATGAGTTATCATACAACAGTCCATCAGACTCGTGGGCAGACGCATTAGACCTGAATCGCGAGTAAACATCGCTTCGCGCCCGCTTCTCGGTGCTAAACTTTCTGCCATTTCGCGGTTCCGGAATATCGTAGACTTTGCTAGCATGGCGTATGACGCGTTTGATGATCTTTGAATTCGTCGAGTGAGACTCTTCAGACACTACTTGAGGAGGCAGCTGATTTATTGAGTGTTCTGGATGCGAGAGACGCGAGCGATGGCCTCCAGTAGCGACCATCGTAGGTCGCCGACTTTGGGGACGAGCTGGTGTCACAGTGTGACCACGCGAACGAACGTGACCTCGCCATCCCCCTCACATCCTATGGCTTTTTCTCAGCTGGTTGTCTTTGACTTTGATTGGTGGGTTCACCTGAAACTATTACAGTGAAGAATCTCCGAAAGCCCAATATTGATCAAATCCTTGCTCCCCTGTAGGTCGTTCGCCGACCAGGACACCGATCGATGGGTTTTGGAGGTCTTGGCCCCCGATCTACGGCGGTCTTCTAAGAACCTCAAAGCTGCTGCAAAGAGCGACGAAGATCTCCAGTGGACCGACCATATGTGAGCTCCACGAAACTTTGTAATAGCCAGCTCGAGCTCACCATGAGAATTCGCCGACGAAAAGGACCGCAATGCTAACGGAACTCCACAAGCGAGGCAAGACTCGCCAGGAGATCGAGGAGTCTCTTCAAGTCATGCCCTTTGTGAGTCTCATAGTGAGCTATATTTACTTGTACTTGCTCAATGGCATTCGAACGTAGCATCCTGCCATGGCTCGGGCGGTGAGATTCCTGAAGGAGACTAAGAACCCCGATACCACTTTCCTCTGCTTGTCTAATTCAAATTCTGTGTACATTTCGACAATTTTGGAGGTTAGCCAATTTCCATCTGGGTTTCCGCTCTGCATTTACGTGGCAACCGATCTAAAGTAGGAGTGCGTTCATCCTAACAGAAACATGGCCTCACTGATAT
The DNA here is from genome assembly GCA_015039315.1 of Clavulina sp. PMI_390. NCBI lineage: Eukaryota > Fungi > Basidiomycota > Agaricomycetes > Cantharellales > Hydnaceae > Clavulina > Clavulina sp. PMI_390. The sequence goes on from WIDE01000153.1 coordinate 31,326, forward strand.
TTTCACCGAAATCATCACTAACCCCGCCGAATGGACTCCGGAGGGCCTCTTGAAAATACGCCGCCGCGTAGATCCAAACGGGCCGCAACACACCTGCAAAATTGGGTGCTCGCCCAATATGTGCAAAGGTGCGCCAGAGATGCTTCAGTGGGCTGGTTGAATCAGTCAAGCTAACACCGAGCCTATTTATTGCTCGTTCCAGGGGAAGAGCTAGAGGCCTTTATCACCCGGTCTCCAAAGAAGTTCGATCGCCTCGTCTATGTTGGTGATGGGTCGAATGACTTCTGCCCAATTCTTCGTATGGGAAGGTTAGTAAGGTCAGTTCCATCTAGGTGTAGTCATTCTAACGAGAGACATACACAGCTCGGACATTGCATACGTCAGGAGATACCGAGGGTTGGAAGCTAGGATTAAGAAAGAGACTGAGGTGGGTCGCGTCAAGGTGCAGGTCAAGCCGTGGGCGGGTGCATGGGAAATGGAAGAGCATTTCCATGAACTAGCTAAGAACCTCCCGAGTTAGGTTTTCTCTTAGAAAGAACAAAGAATGTACTTTGTATCAAAAGATTGTGATGTTTGCCGAATCCTAAGAGTTAGGACATAAGTGGAGAGTGAAGAGCGCACGCGCTCAAAGCATGCATTCATTAGATCAACTGCAACTGCAATCATACATACTACAGCGCATTCAACTGCGCGGCAAGGAACATGCAAGAAGGATAGCCTTATAATTTCTAGCCAGCCTTCCAAGTGCCTCATACAACAAAAGTAGGCTTATCGAGCCCATGGATCAGGCAGGATCGAGTGTGACGACTGTTGCCCTGATTGAGGCTGTGGCCTCTGAGCATTTGCTGGGAGGTTCACCATGGGCTGTTGCCCCTGTTGCGAGCTCGGTGGTACCACGCCTCCTCCATAAAAGGATGCTGCGCTTGTCATCGCATTACCGCTACTTCCAGAGGAGTATTGGTTTTGCTGCTGCGAAAGCTGGGTGGACGAGCCGGAGAGAATCTGTGGCTGCATAGGAGTGTACAGCGTGCCTAAACCATCGCGATGATCGTACGCATCATAGGGCATTGAAGATGAGGTGGCATTGGAGGAGGATGTGCCTTGATAGTTATTGGTGGAGGGCGACTGGTATGAAGAAGTGTATGATGAGCTGGATTGCTGCTGCATCGGAGGCGCTTGGGCAGATCCACCATATCGTGAAGACGACCCAGCAGTATAGGCTTGTGGGGGAGCAGGAGGGAGATTCGCATGGGAAATAGGGTCGTAGTTGGTGGATCCGGACGATCGCGCCGTTGGAAGTCCACCCATATTGAGATCCCTTACAGCCCCAGCGTTGCTCAGCTCTCGATGATGCTTGCCAGAAGACGAATCAACGGTAAGCGCCGAAGGAGGGGACTGAAAATGCTGAAGGTTGGAGGGAGGATGATACCTCCGAGAATTGCCCCCAGCTCCTGCCCAATTAGCCGATGATAATTCAGCTTGCTGCTGCAGGTATTCCAGCTGAGGATAGGACGCCGGTGGGGGTCGTTGTCCCGAAGCGCGCCTTTCCCACTCTTTAATGGCCTCTTCGCGATTCAACACAGGGGTGAGCGTGTTTCGCTTGATTCCAGACACCTCCATGCCTAGCGTCGCAATGCGAGCAATCTGCGGGGGAACAGCATGATCCATCTGGTTGATCGTATTCGCTCGAGCTCTCGACTGAGGGTAGTAAGAGCTCGAGGGAGGATTAGGATTAGCATAGGGACTTTGCTGCTGCTGCTGCTGCGATTGCTGTTGGGTGTGGATGGGTGATTGTTGGTTATAAGAAGTGGTGTTAAGGGCGCTTGCAGATGCCTGGTGGTGCAAACGGGGCGGCTGGGTGATATATTGAGATGACAGATCTGGTGCGGTAGTTGGGGGTGCACTGCGATCGTAAGCCGCTTGAGCAGGGAGCGGTTGGCTCTGGGTATGGGACGGCGGCGGCGGTTGCTGCGTTTGTGGGGGAGTGATGTATGGATTGCGGATCGGCTGCTGTGCAGCCTGGGATGCAGCTTGCGCGGTGTAGGACTGGTGTTGATTGAGATGCGCGTTATACGTAGCAGCATCAGCATAAGCTCGAGTGCCTTTTGGTTGAGAGGCTACAAGGCCGCCATATGGCTGCTTAGGGTTGGAGGTCGCTGGCGGAGCAGCTGGAGGAGGTTGTGAGGCGTTCCGAGCAGCAAGGACATCGGCCGGCTATAGATAGAGAACGGCGTCAACGGCAAATTCTCTCCAAGTGCGGGAAGTACGTACCACATAAGGTCGGGTGAATTTCTCTCCAGTGATGAATGGATGCAAACGGGCCTGTTGTGGAGACCAACGCTCGATCGGGTTCAAGTTGAGAAGGCCTTGAACAAAATCAATGAACGCAGCTCGGTTTTGCGCCTCTGTTTCAAGAATAGTTCAGCAGCTGCGTCCGCTGCGAAAAGGGTCCAAAGCGCACCTTTCTCAAAATCGGCAGGTTTCGACGCCGACTTGGGCTGCGGCGCAGTTCTGATGATCTCTGGCAAGGTATTGGCGGTGAAATATTTTTTCCCTGGCTGCTCGTTGGTCCCATGCTCCCTGGAATACTGCTCCAAGCTCTTCAATCGGTATCGCTTGCGGTTATACTCATCGGTGTAGGTAGAGAAGAAGTTGGTGGTCTGCTTCCCCATCTCGAGCATGAACGCTGGCGGCATACTGTGATACGCAAGGGGAGGGGATCAGCCCAAGCCCTCACAAGCAGCAAGAGACACTTACCCCATCATCTCTACTATTCGTGTGATTTGGTTGTACTCGCTCGTCCCTGGGAATAGCGGCAGTCCAAGGAACAACTCCACGGCAATGCAACCAAGCGACCACATATCGATGGCCGAGTTGTATGATAGCCCGAGCAATACCTCTGGCGATCGGTAGAAGCGAGACTGGATGTAGGTGTACACCGTCTGCCTCTCATGGCATGCTGAGCCAAAATCAATGATCTTGATTTCTGGAGATTGTAGCCTGTGGAGAACAGGTTAAATGACAGGCACCAAGAGCTACGGGTGGGTCTGAGTAACGCACGATTTGAGGAGAATATTCTCAGGTTTGAGGTCGCAATGAATGAGCTTAGCCTCGTTGAGGATGGTGAGGGCATCCAATAGTTGGGCAGTGAACACTTTAACGAGCTGAGTACTTAGCCCTCCGAAGGAGTTCTGTTTGATCAGCTCGTAAAGGTTGGAAGATAGCAGCTCGAAGACAAGACACAGATGCGCCTTATGGATGAATGTGTCCCGTAGTCGTAGGATGTGATGCTCGTCGTTGGCATCCCAAGTCTTGTTTAGCTGCATAATGGGCAGTGAGCACGCAAAACTTATTTCGTAGAATCATGGGCAGCTTAATCTTACCAGATCAAGTATTGTGACCTCCATCATGCTTTGATTGAAATATGCTGGCTTGTTCTTGACGACTTTCACAGCGACGATCTCGTGAGTCTTCATATTTTGACATTTTACGACCTGGCCGAAGGTCCCTTGCCCCAATACATCCAAGATTAGGTATTTGCTACCGAAAGACCGAAATGAGCAACGAGATCGATCCATCGGCGATGGGAATAAATACTCACTTTTGGCCCTCTTCTGTCCCGAGACAGTCATTGACGTAGAGGATATAGTCGTAGTCCTCATTGTCGTATCCATCATTATGGACAGGCTTGCTGGGCTTGGTGAGGACCCGACGAGGATTGTGCTGGGACTCGTATCGGAAATCTGGGTTACAGATATTGTAGGTCTGGGCGAGCTGAGACGTCAAGCACTTTAAGGGCTGGAGAGGGGAATCAAAAGAGGTTAGAAAGTTGACTCTCTATCAAAGCAAGTTGATCAACCCACGCTCAAGAACTGGCCATTCCCTGATGGATCTGCCCTCCGATTCGTGGGGTGGGGATTGACTCGTGGATTCAAATCCGCTGGGCCGTTAACACGCCGCAAACCCGCAGGCTTTGGTGCGGGAGGTGGGGGCGGAGGCGGTTGCGAGTGTAGTGGAGCCCCTCTTCCATCAATCGACATGGGCCGGCTACCATTTGACTCGCCATAGCCATACATTTGTGGCGATTGGTGCCGCGACGGATAGGCAGGTGTCGCTGGATTAGAAGCAGTGCCTCCTGGTGGACGGTACTGCTGCGATGAGTATGGGTATGGCCGCAGGGAACTAGATGCATCGGGTGGAGGCTGGGAGGACGGGGGCGGAGTGGAAAAAGCAGCGCTGATACTTGGGTGGTATGATTGAGTAATACTTGGGGACTGCTGCAGAGGAACAGAACCAGAGGGAGGGGGCAATGATGTAGGGGGTGATGAACCGTGCGAATGTGGGCTCCGGTGGGCCTCTGAGGTAGAATGGCTGTACGGCTCATACGGCGATGGTGCACTTGAGTACGCCGACTCCACGTAAGTACCAGCTAGAGAATCCCGAGAGAGAAGAAGAAAAAAATAGGCGGTCGTCAGTAAAGAAGGAAATGAATATATGATACATATGACAACATTGACGAAACGTACTGGATTGAGGAATTTGCTGGGTGGTCGCCCGTCGCGTAGGATACGGCAGCTGGTCACTTGGAGGCGAGCGGCTCGAATCCAGTGACGTGCTGGATGGGTTCTGGTAAATAGAAGGATTATAAAATGACTGCTGGGAAGGGGGTGACTGCTGGGGCTGCATGGGTGGGCCGGCGATTCGAGGATTGGATGTAGGCAGATCCGCAAATGCTCGCTCTACATCGTCGGGAGGCTGGCCGCCATGCCGAGCACGAGACACGCCGCCGAGCGATGTGCTCCGCGCAAGGTTGCTTGCCCCGCCGAAGACATCGACGTCCAAGATCTGCGACAATCGACTGGCAGGATGCTGCCGCTGTGCCCCATTTCCGAAGCCGGGGCTGGAGTCGCCGGGCGGAGGTGCGTAGGAGGCCATGGCACCAAGGTTTGAAGTACCAGTGTAAGATGGATTGATTCGGGGCCCGTTGGGGCTGGCCATGTTGTGCCCGTAAGTGTTGTTGGTGGGCGGTCGCATATCGCGCTGCGCTGCCCGCGGCTGGAACCGCGGAAGATCGAAATCATCGTCGGCGTGACCGCCGCGATAGCTGTCTACGACGTCAAAATCAGGCATGGTTAATGCAAGGTAAAATGCGTAGGATGCAGGTGGAGGTGCAGTAAAGGCGATGAGCGAGACAGCGCCGATCTAATGGACAGCCCGTTTGTTTGGTTGGTCCACGACAGAAAGCGCGTGGATAGCGCTTACTACGACGAACGAAATAGAACCTAAAGACTCTGTACGACGACAAGCGCCAATCGAGCCTCGCGGTGTGTGCCGCCGTGAAAGATGTGGACGTTTGTTGTGAATGGAATGGATCACGTGCAGGGAGGCCACTTTCCTCATTGCCATCAGCAACAACCCTTTTTTCTTCCCACCTGTATTTGCTAGATTATACATTTATGCATTTTTTGTGGGGAGGCGCATTCGATGGATCACAATTTTACCTCGATATTTTAAATTTTATAGAGCTGAAGCTCTTGGTGCTGGTGAATAGATGGCCCCTTTGAGAAGTACATTACACTACATCATAAGAAACAGCTCTTGGTTTGGTACAATGGCTTCATCACGCAATTCTTTTGATTAGGATTCAAGGGGTAGACAATAACTCTAAGGAAACAAACAAGGAAAGGGCGATTAACCAGGTTGACTGCTCCGACGCAGCTGTTAGCCCTCGTGACATCATCGGGGGCAGACCATTGTTTGCCATGGTCATTGAACCAAGGACGATCTCACCCAGAACGTCAACGAGGATATGTCGATACCCTTGCGAGGGATCCAGCTCTATGAGCTCGGAATACTCGAGGAAAGTCTTGTGATCTCGAGCCCGAATTCCTACGCAAGAAAACTCTCAGGCCATAACAGGAACCCGAACAAGTTACCCCGATTCTCATCCCCCTTCTCCACGGGAACTTCTCCTTGGGTAAATGGCCTAGAAGCCTTGCCAAGTTCGAGGTCCACACATGCGGTCGCGGGTGCCTGGCTTAGTTTGGTGTGGAGCAGAGCCTCACATATGCTCGAGCCTCAGGTCTAACGCCATCGTCTGCTTCCTCTACGAAACTTGGCTTGAGCATGTAAGGAAATGACCACGTCGTTGCGGAGCTAGACTTTCCCATTGCCATGGAGCCACGCTCAATGCCACCATTCGGACAAGCAACAGAAGAGATCCTAGTACATATAATCAAACTCAGGTTAGCGGCGATTCTTCTCCTGTTGAATATAGAGCATAACGCACCTGACGTACCCAGGTAAAGAGGAATGCTGAGATGTCGGCAAATAGGGATTAGCATGACCCATCGTGATTGAAAAGATCGGCGACCAAGAGATAATATGAATTGAGGGGAACAAGTGAAGAACATATTGCAGCTAGAAAAAGTCGACTTATATTGTAGCGGTCAAGCGGTTCATTGTGGAGGGATCGAGGATCACAGCCATATCGCCTCCAAAGGTCCTTCCAAAAACTGGTACACATGGCCAAAACGACTGAAGTAAGGAGTAATTACTTATTCTTGTCTCTAAATGATCGCACCAAGGCTGCCCTTAAATGAGAGGCGGTGAGGCCTCCCGTTCTGAGGCGTGAAGTAATTTTGCAGCAGCCAAGTGAATTTATGGAGCATTGTGGCTCTTTTCGAGATCTCTGATTGTCTGAACAAGGTTTTTCTCCATCTGGAGAAGGATATGTGTGGACTGCCCAGGATTACCGAATGATTTCGGAGTGTCGACAGATAGGAAGATCTGTTTGTTGAACTTCCGCGCTTTGAAACATGTTGCGATCAGGCGGCGTCTTGGAAGCACATCATGAAGAAGGATCAAGAAGAGCTTCCATACCTAGCCGTTGAGCCATGGGGAGCGCAACATCTTCTGAGGTCGCGCGGAACAGCGGCGTTCCTGCAGGGGCCGAACCAGGCTGCAGCGACGTGATCCGCTGTTAAGGTCGCTGCCAAGGAATCAATAGATATAACTCACGCCGAGAGGAGGCATTGCGCATGCCCAATCTACTGCGAGGCTGCCTTTGGTAGCCACGATTCGCTCAATTGACGCCTGATCCATTCCCGTCATGACATCTGACTCCGTCGTCCCCACCCAGATCATCAGCGACTGCACCAGTTCTGTGATTTGGATTATGATCGCAGGGATACCGGTGGTGGATGCCTCAAATGCATAGCTCTTTGGAACAATTGGTGCCAATGCCGACATATTGGATTTCTTTATGGGACAATGCTGTTTCGCGTTGATGTATGTTGTCGCGATGTGCTTGCTCCGAGTCAGCCTTCAACTGTCAAACAGAACTCTCCCTACATCGCGGCATTTCGCCCAACTTTCTGCTTGAAACTTTAGCAAATGAGCTCGCAGAATGGGAACGCTTCTCTCAGATGCTACTGTGATCTGCCTGCTTCTCATTTCGAAACAAAGAAACCTGGTATCAATCAAGGTCGTTGGTTCTTCAAATGTGGCAGACCCATTGGTCATGAGAGTGCCTGCAGATACTTCCGTAAGTGCTTAAGCATGCGCTAGAGAAACAGACTGGTTCGAAGAAACTTAATGACCATCCCGCATTGCCGTGGATTGCAACAGAATGGGAGGATGAGCTGCCAGGCCATGGACAAGGCGCTCCTACCGGCTCCCAATCCACGATCCCGCCCACCCCTCCATCGTCTCAACCGGGTTACCCAGCCTCTCAGCCTTCTGCTAGCTCAAGTTTTACCACTATACCATCGACCCCTACATCGAATAGGATTATGGGGAGACACAATAGTGGTAATCTTGCGACACCTGGCTCCACCCCACGCCGAATGCGTACTCAAGCTGAAGAAGCTGCTCGACTTGCCAAGATCGAAGGTACGTACGATGCCAAGAGTGCATATTCGCCTAATCAACCCTTACATGGCTTGGCCGGTACCTTCCCTTCATAGCAAGCATGCGAGATGACCAGCCACCAACCAGCCCAGTGAAACGAGAACAAATCGATATTCAGCATCCTTTCGCCAGCCAAAGCAATGATAAAGGCAAGGGTAAAGCAAGGGAGAATTATGTTGAAGACTATGAAGATGGCGTCGACCTTCCTCCATGGCCCGTACCAGTCTCGTCGACCCCTACCATGGTTCAATCGACCCCCTCGTCCTCGAATACCCGAGGAACGAAAAGGTCCCGTCTCGAGGATGATGACGATGACGATGAAGGTCGTATGGTAAGCACCCAAACTCTTATGGTAGTCAAGACAAAGGTGCTGTTGCTCAAGTTTTGGCATATAGCGTCCGATCCCTGCACCGAACTTCGCCTTTCGCTCACAATCTACAGCTTCAACGATTGCATCATTCACGACGGCTCGCTCTGCCTCGTCTGGTAGTGGCACACCGGGAGCGGGCTCAAGGATTGAGACAGCAGAACGACGCATCGAAGCCCTTGAGCGCCGTATTGTCGAACTTGAGACCTCTCGTGAAACGCAGGCCAATATCATCGAGCGCCAAGCTGAAATTCTTGCGCGGAACGAGACGGTCATGGCTGAGCTGGAGCAAGCGAGTAGGGTGCTCAAAGGTCGTCTCACGAGGGCTGAGACTCATTGTGCGGAGATGGAAGCCAAGTTGGAGGTGCATAACGAGGCATTATTCCATTCCTCTTGACTCAGGTCCTGGGCCATTATGAGTTTGAGTTGTATCTTCGTTTGATTTCTGCTTTATTTGCTATTCTATGTTTTACTATCTGCTTTCATTTCTCTTTCCATAACATAAGGGCAAGCCCTTATCTGTAGCACCAATTTTTTTTTTCGGGTTCAGGCCATGCTCTTAAGCGCATTCACAGCACTCAAAGTGTTTCACTTCCTCGTGTCCCTCCTTGCCTTGACTTCCATCTCTCGTGCCATGCAATGAAACAATGATATGAAACGATTATGTTGTTATGTTTGTGGTGAACAATATACAAAGACATTAGATCAAGGACCTTGGGAGAGATTTAGCGTATAACACAATGGCGATAGTTGGGCGAGATCGTCAGTGAATCATTAACGTTCCTCCAGTCTTAGACTAGGTATACGGAGGAAGGGGGAGGAAAAGCTGCTGCAAACAAGACCCTGCACGATCACTGGCTCTGTTCTGGGACGGGTACAGGCTTGTCAGCGGGGACTGAGGCCACGCTTGGTGGTGCCGTTACGGTGGTAGCGCTGGAAGTGTCCGTTGGAGCATTAACTGCAGGAACCATCTCATCCTCCAATTTGCGGGTCCGGAATGGGGACTTGCGATAGAGCTCCATCGCCTTGGGGAGCAGTTTCGTGAGGTTCTGATGCCAGAAGACGATTTGAATGCCAGTAAAAGCAATAGAGAATAATCAGTCACAGTATGGTGATAGGGACGAGGCTTTAGAGACAGAGATGTTTCGCACCTTCTGTCTCTGAATTGATGTTGGGTGTGTTCTAAGAAGAGTCATTCGATCTTGAATTGTCACAGCTTGACCGTTAGCAGCCGCATCCTCCCTGCCAACACAACGAGCCTCAAAAGTCAGTGCACGAAGGACACACTAAGGGATGGTGTGATATAAGAATGACATACTCCACTAGCGCCATCACTTCCCATAGATCAATCGCCCCGCGCGGGTCGTACCCTGCGCTCGCCATAAACTGCACACGAGGCGAAGGTCAGTAAGACCCACATATCCCTGATTGTAGGAGCCCGAGGTAGAAGAATAATACAACTGACCTCCATCCCCAGTGTATCCGCCTCCTCTTCCAGTTTTCTCGAGAACGCCCGTGTTGCAAGGTGATCATTCATCACATTGAACACAGCTGCCGCTGCATCAGAGACACTGTATCATGCGGATATCGCGATAAGTGCCATGAACCCGTAAGATTATTGCAAGAGTGTGTGGACTCACACAGGGAAAGACATTGTGAACGCGAAGGAGATGCCTCGGAGAATGTCAAAAGTGATATTGGCGACGTTCATGAACTAATAGCGTGGTAGGATTCGTCAGTCAGACAATGAGTTATTTCAATCGGGAAATAGCATAAGCGTGCAGCAAATGTGTATTCAAAACGTACCCCAGCCTACGAAAACGAGATCTTTGTTAGATCTTAAGCCTACTGTAGCAGTATAGCCACTCACATTCTCGACTGCGTGCCGCTGTACAACGTGACTATGGGCCCAGCATGAGGGAGCAGTCAGAATTCAGGACGGAGGAGGAGCGAATGGGTTGCTCTATTCACTCTGAAAGGAGGAACTACTAACCTAATCTCATGGGCCAATACAGCAGAAAGCAGCGTATCATCTTCTAACAAGTCAATCAACCCCGTGTAGACAACAATCTCGCGCGTAGGCAAGGCAAAAGCATTGATCCTTGGCTGTCACAACACTCAAATCATCAGACAACTAGTCTCTGTGAATACATCTCCCAACGCAGCACACTCACTAGGTCCACAACATAAAGCTTCCAATCTGATGTCTCAAACACTTTGTCCGGATTCGAGCTCTCTAACATGAACGGCATGTCCTTAATGGTTCCGCAAGCTTTGGCGCTTGGGGGATACTCGACTCGAATGCGTTCGGCATCGGCCAAGTGCATCGCTGACGATGCAGATGATGATGACGAGGAGAAGGCAGAAGTGGCAGAGAGAGGTTCAGGAGGGGGCCAGATCTTGTGTGAGTAGGACACAATATGACGCTCCTGGTCAGGATCGTCGATAGCGTTAATAAGACGTTCCGTCACTTTCTGGACCTGAGAAGCCAAAAAGGTCGTGGTGATAGGGAGAACAATAATCAAAGCTATTAGTACAAGGATATCTTAAGCCCATTAGGAAAGAAACACACCTGCTGAACGCGAGGGTCATCATCCTTCAAAAGCAATGGACCATCACTGCGCAGAAAATCGTCGAACCTGAGCCATGGGATGTCAGAGTTCCAGCATAATACTACGGAGGCATCTCTCCCGAGTAACATCAACGTCGCGTACCTTCTTCGAGCCCATTCAAGCTCCTCCCGTCCCGTCATTAGGAGTAATCTCCATCTTTGGGTACGAGGTGACTGATCAAGGGCTAGGGCGATGACAATACACACTGCAAATATCTTCGGATGTCAACAATGGGATGGAAGAAGCGGTATGGGTTAGCCACTATGCTTCAACCGATTTGCGCAGTGGAGTGCCGTAAACTCACGGGTATGTTGAGAAAGGCAAGGCTCATGCGAGGATCTACGAAGGAAGAAGAAGGCATTCAGTCAATTACCACGGCAAAGAGGGAATGTATGAGGCGACCGAGGAGGAATTAAGTCCTCGGCATCAAGGTTCGCAAGCGAATCCGACTTGGACGCGAAGTTATTGGCGGATTGGAGCTTCCTTACATTTTTTCCACAGCCTATAAGAGAAGCCGTTTAGCGGATTGAAACACGGCCCGATTCATAGGGAGCATTGGTCTAGGGATTGGATTGGTATGCTGAGAACTAACGTACCGGTATCTATACACGAAGGGGAGGATGACAAGGCAAATACGAGTGAGACTCAGTAGATGAGCCTTCAGGGCAGGAAAAGCGAAGAAGAAGACATCTTGGTTCCTCCGTGATGAGTGGAAACTCCGAGATAGGAAGAGAGCTTGAATGTGGACGCGGTTCAGATGTGGGCGGATCGCTCGGAGGTTCAAGTTGGTAGCGATTGATTGGGAGCCTCGACGAGGGGGATTCGCATGAAGCCAGCGGCGAGATGAATAGGGGATGACAGCGGGAGGAGCGTTGGATATATGGCTTCTTGATCCGGGGGCGAGGAGAATCTGCGGGATGGAGGACGCATGGCGCGCAAGTGTTCCATGGGGGCCGGAGCCCGTAGCAGTGGTAGCAATAGAGAAGGGCTTATATGGATGTCTACTCAAACATTGTTTAGTCTTGAACGCAATTCTCTTCATCCTCCACCCTAGCGAAGCCCTGACGAGTGATGTGATGACCTATTGATTGCTATTTACTCGGTCAACACTCTCATCAAGCAGAAGGCGCAAACTTAAAAAGCTTCCGCTACTTGTAACGCGTCCGAACCTTGGAGCATGTCTTCAAGTGGAATTCTCCCTGAGGATCAGAAAGAACTGCGGTGGCAGGAACCTGCCTGAAGCAGTACCTCAAGCGCAGCAATCCAATGGCGAATCTCTCCTTCGTATATGATAATAAGAAATGAACGTGTCTTCTTGCTTACTCTGCGGCTAACTCTGCTCCTGAGAGGCTTGAGCAGTAGATTTTAATCTCGCTCGACAGCCCCAATTGGATGGTCTGTCAAAAGTCGCAAATCGACGGTTGCGCGGTTGTGGTGCTAACTGCACCACAGAAATGCATCAGTGGAGAGGACACTCTAGAAATATGTGACCGCCGGTAGTAATAGATGGCGGTGACATTCTGATCCGACATTCATCGCTCTTGATGTGATGACTGACTGACAGGTTGTCCTTCAGCGCCGTTATTACTTGTCGCTACAATAGCCCCTATCATATGCGCGGTTTCCTGCAGAATGGCGAGCCTATTGCGCAATATCTATTAACATCGTCATGACTTTTTCGTCTCTCTGATGATTGATGCAAGCTGGTTGCATTTCACATTCGGATAGAGAGCGAATGCGATGAAACGACTCGCACGATAATGATAATCGCTTAGATGACTGCGAGAGAATTTATGGCGCCCATCCGGCGGCTTCGAGGAAAGGTAGAGGTCTCGACGGAGATTATAGCGAGCATTGCGCTCGCTTTACGAATGCCATGCTATGGACGGGCTGGGCCTTCGCGGATATGAACGACTACGAGGCAAAATAATATGATGAGCTAGGGCAGATCACCGAGTTATCCAGTCACTCCATCCGCCCGGACGGTGCTTGGCTTGACGTGAGGAATGGTTGCCTTTTGTGTGATTTTGCCCACTAGACTGAGGGATGATGAGCGCGCGGTGTGGCACTGCTACTTTAGGCAACTTGAGAGAGACTCAAAGCTCGCGACCAGAACCATCCGGGATTTAATAAGTACTCCAAGCTGTTCATATGCGGGCATATACATGTACAATCATGAAGGGAGGAACCCAAACTGAGGTGGCTCTGAGTGCAGCTGAACTGTGTTTGGTCCTAGTTGGCGACTCGATTCCCACCAGCACATCCCCAGTCTCAACTCCCGACCACGTCGCAGCAGATGACCGCGCTGCTTTTCGAACCTTGTCACCAGTTGATTCGCATTGAGCCAGGCGCACAGCTTAGCTGAGACCGTGCCTTCTAGCGCTGAACCTTGCAGTTCCGAGTCCGCGTCCACTCTCCGCGGAGGTCTTGTGCTACGGGCACCGCGACTATCGGAGTTCCCATCATGAGCGACGGGGTGCTAGACCAGATCCTATTGGTTTACACACTTGTTTTACACCCGTTTTGTCATCATTTCTCTTATTCGAAGCACAACCTCTAATCGCTCAGTCATCATGAGTCACCCTCGAAGCGGGCTCCGTAACACCTTGCCTCATCGACGATCCAGTCCTCACGCAAAGGGATCCATAAAACCCCAGATAGCGAATGTCCAACCAGTGTCTCTCCAAACACCCTTCCCTGATTGTCACCATCCTTCATCCACAGTATGCCTTCCTACTTCATTACTGGCGCCTCTCGTGGTCTCGGCCTAGCTTTTGCTGAGAAGCTGGTAAGTTCATCTCCGCTGAATCCTTTCTTTTGCCCGCTCTTCCCCCTTCCTGCTCTCCTGAGCTATCTGGGACTACTTCGCAAACGCCCGAAGCCACCGCGCCGACGTCGGTTCATGATACCACTTTCCCCACGCCCTCAGACCTACTCTTTTCGATCCACGATTTACGATCTTCTTCTCCATCTAATATGGGACTATCCTACCTTTGTTCTTCTCTACACAGCTCACCAGCGCCGACAATGTGGTCATCGCCTCTGCCCGCAACCCTGCGGCTGACAGCCTCAAGGCACTCGCTGCAAAGGGTCTCCCCGGCAAACTTGTCACCACCAAGCTCGATGTCACCGATTTTGATGCCTTCCCTGGCGTCGTTGCCGAGGCAGAGAAGGTCCTGCCCGATGGCCTAGACTACCTCATCGTGAACGCCGGCGCTGACATGCAAACTAATGCCGCGTTTGCTGCTAATGCGTGAGTCAAGTTTTCGCAGCCACCACGTGTTAGACCATCGCAGCTTTTTTACTAACCTATCCCGCTCTTCATACCCACCCTCGCTCCCTGCGCCTCCCCGCCAGTAGCAATGACCTCAAAGTCTTTGAACAAGAGCTCAAGCTCAACACTGTGTCACCTGTCGCCACTCTTCGCGCCTTCCTACCTCTGCTCGACAAGGGCCAGACGAAGAAAGCCCTTTTCCTATCGACGGAGCTTGCTTCGCTCACCATGGCCGAGCGCATTCCTTTCCTTAGTATGTCTTCCTCTTGCCCACCACCTATCACCTCTTAGCATGTGAATACCCAGTGCGGGCGGGAGGTGTGAATTGAACCCAAATAACTGATCTTTTACGCCTCCTCCGATCCTTCTTGCTCCCTCTTTTTCCCGCTTCTTATGATCATGATGATCAGGCGACTCCTACTCCGTTTCCAAGGCGGCCCTGAATATGGTCGTTCGCAAGTATGGCGCCGCTCTCAAGACGCTAGGCTCACAGGTCATCCTTCTCAATGTGTACCCCGGTGTGTTGCATCCTATTCTTTTCCCTGGAGGTTTCTCCCTCTTGCTGACGCCTAGAGTTGAAATTCTTCTTGACTGCACGTGTAGGCTGGGTTCCTGAAACTGAGCTAGGCCAGAGCCTTAAGGGCTACTTCGATAAGTACGCCCCTAACTATCCCAAGACGTCCCTGGCGGACTCTGTAGAGGGCACGCTCAAGGTCCTTCACACGGCTACCGCCGACGACCACACGAAATTCCTCAACTACAAGTACGAGCCTGTACCTTGGTAAACTCATATTCACATCCGTGATTGGGATTAGCCAAAGAGAAAGTGTGGGTGTGCGAATCAAAAGAAAGCATTCGTTGTAAATAAGATATCGTAATGTAGTACCACCCCTGGCATTGCAGTCCACGCCTCTTCCACCACCGCCACTCTTCACTTCCACGTGTGAATTATGGCGCTTGTCTGCTCTCCTTTCGTGCAAGGGTTAGTGAACGTGTTTGCCAAGGAGATGGGTGGCACTGAGTGTGCATGGAACTAGGAAATCTGTGAATTCAGTCAAACCCTTTCTGCGAAGTGCCGGTCATTCAGCAACGTGGCTCTGATTGACAACCTGCCACACTTTGATGGTGCGCATGGAAGGAGGGGGTGGGACAGGAAGGGAGAGTAGCAGTCACGGAATCGCCATGCCGTGAGTGAGCTGCTAGTGCATGCATGTATTGGCTCTCCCTCGCTGTCGCCTGCTACTACTGGTGCGGTGCGCCGCGTCAAAGAAAAACTGCGCCTGTCAATGCCGGTTCGTGGCTAGGCACTCGGCAGCGACATACCAGGGACAGCCCGTAGCTGATGAAAACTTAAGCATGACAAGCATGGGAGGGTTAGGATCGGATGATAGTCTGGGACCCAGGGCGGCGGCATGCAATAATAATTAGACTTTTTCGCGATCGGCATCCGCGGCAGGCTCGCTGGCTGACTGACTGCCTGGGCGGGCCGGCTGGTAAAGCAAAACGACCCGACCATTGACACTGACATGCCGAGCTGAGTCGGGGGCGAGCAGGCCAGAAGAATATTTTTGGTCCCCGGATCGATCTCGGGTCGTCGGGCACCGCTACACGTCTCCGTATGGAACACGTGCCAAGATGGTCTAGGGGCACAGTCCTGTCAGCGGTTCAGTGGGAACCCAACGCGCGCAGCGATATTCATCAGTATAAGCGCGCAGACACACTCCCCCGCTTTGAATACGAGAGACTCCCCCCTTGAGAGCGAAAACACACACATCGCACGCGCATATATAACATGCACAAGAGAACAAAGAAAAAAGACACAAACCGCTCAAAAACACACCTCCGGCACCACAAGACGCGTACACACACACACACACAGCCGCAACCTCCCAACCACCCACACCAAAAAACGATAGACCCACAATAATGGTGTCGCGCCCCGACGAGAGTCACACCACAGGCCCCAGAGACACGCACCTCAGAACAGCCACAGACCATCAATTAATAAATATATCAGGAAGGCGAGCGAGTTGACGCGATTCGACGACACCTGAGTTGCACGCATTCTTTAGCTTCTATCCGAGATGAAATTGCCTCATTTCTCCATTTTGCTTGTACTCTGTATTTCTGAGTGTAGTCAGTCTGTTTTAGCATGTCCCCCAACCCACTCACCATCATCGTGCTTTACAAGGTATTGGTGACAGCCCGGACCCGCCTCCCGAGCAACCACGCGTCGATCCGCCGCCACCGTCCGTTCATACCATTCACTGCCGAAAACGGCTATACAAGTACTGCGCCGGAAGAGGTCGGGTAATAGATTGTGAAATGCGATACAAATGTCGAAGAAACGCGCGATGCAAGGAAGGAGGCCCATCGTACCTGGAATCGATATGGCAATGGCAAGAAGATCTTCACGGCTGCTTCCCGTTACAGTATCTCCTTCGAAGCCTCAAAAATAGCCCGTACGACGGAGACAGTACTAATGCAGGTATGGAAACTGGGATCCAAGATCCGCCAATGACATGACAGGGTGCAGAGCTTTACACCAGAGGAGTACAAGATGAGCATGACACACCCAGACCAGCGGCTAATTGGCAGTGAGCAAAGAGACCTCGCGATCTCGGTTGCACCAGGCTTGGGCAAAAGCGAAAGCAAAAAGGGACTTTGTACACGTGTAGATCTCTCCGTGCTCCAACTTGCCAATGGCCAATCTCTTCGAATCCTGCATTCGTATAACGTTGTTATTGAGCCTGGGACCCGTTGTGTCATGCGGAAGCACCACGAGCGGTCCCCAGAATGATGAGATATCGAAGCTAGATGCTGGCGTAGTGGGTGGGAGGAGCGAGACATGCGAGGCTGGGGTCGTCCCCCCAGGCCTGACGCCTAACTCAGAGTCACGGCTTTGATTGGCCGCGAAGGACGGAAATCATTATGTCAAATCTGTGGCTCTCGATCTCTCAGCAACGACAAGACCGTGTATCTGACAGCAGTCGAACGACCAGGGATCCTCTTCGCTGACAGGGCCATTCGCCGCGCGGGGCCGTCTCGTCCAATCGCTTGAGGCCCCGGACAACCCGGACGGGTAGGCAGGTCCCCTTTTCTTACAATGAGTCCCGAAACAGTAGCTTTTCAGATGGCCCTGGCCCGTCTTAGGACAGGAAATATTGAGCAGTCAAGCGAGATCTGGATGCAGTGATGATAAACTCTGAAGAAAGACGTCAATAATGAGGAATCGAGATAGGGCTATGCTCTCTCAGGCTGTCATGGGACTCAGAGCCGGGCTTTATTAGCGAGCAAGCCAAAGCCCTGGGCGCCACACGTGGGACGATCATTGACACGGGCCGAGGAAGCGCGCAAGGAATGATACCCCCAGCACCGAGAACAACGCAGCAGATGATGAAGAAAGCGAAAGTGTGGTCCACTGCAGCCTAGCAAGTTGCTTGTCATCGGTGGCAGCATCTGTGCGCCTGTAGCTCGTGGAGCGGGTTACTGATGCTTTTACGGTCGGCAGCACGCCCCAAGGTGGCCGGTCCGAAAACCGGGATAAATCAACAAGATACCGAGGAGGTGGTTCGCTGACAGCAGGGGGCTGAAGGCATAGGATCTAAAAACATCTGACGCGTACTGTTCGTTTGCCACTTATCACCATATACATAGCTGATGCCACGATCAGGCAAGCGCCTTTCCCCCTTTACAGACTTCGGCAGCGATTCGTCTAGATTCCGAACTTCTGAACAATGAGATTGGCGCGGGGTTTGTGACGAAATCAGGGTTTTAGATAACAACGTGGACGGGATCTGCATAGCTACCCGACAACGGCGGCGATCGGCGATCATCTTGCACCATCGACACGCTGGCGGCGATCTTCGCACCCGGACGCGAGAGCATGTAGTCATGCATTTTTCATTCGTGAGGGAAGGTTGCTAGGCCTGCACGGGAGAACTATGCAACCCTTCCACGAGTGTAATCTGTACAGAGCCACAGAATCAGCCTAATAGTTCCACCCCGAGGAAACGCAATAATCTTCGCGCGCATATACTGTACTAACCTCGTCTTTGGTAATAGTATGAAGAGCACCGGGGGAAGCCACATTGCCTGTCACAGCACTCGCAGCAATGTCCACGGCGCGACCGACCTTCCCTCGGGTAACCTCCCAAAATGTAATCTTGATTTTACATGAGCGAGGATCACTCAGTCATCAATAATTAAAATGGGTAAAGATATGACAAGTAGTCAACGTACCTGATCAGGTATCACTTCGATGACACTCACTCGGGGATCGCTCTCATCGCCAGTGCGCACCCCATCGCCTAGATCGCCGAACCAGGCTTTGACGCTAGAGCTCCAGTATTGCTTGACAACGGAACGATCCAAAATGAGCTTGGCGGTCCCCGAAACGGAG
>WIDE01000154.1:6233-47404 GCA_015039315.1 Clavulina sp. PMI_390
ATCGTTTTGATCGCGAGTGGGGTGTACGCTTGGTATTCCAGCCGTGTCACCCGCTTGCCTGTACATATATATGTATCACGAGATAGTCAGGTTCATGTTTCTCTTTCTCTCTCGCGTCCAGAATGAGTTTGCAATTCGATTAGTAATCTATGAAGTGGTTGTGCGAGTCACCTTGAAAGTTATCTCGAGTCGTCCCTAAAAATGTAGCGATCGCGCCTGCATCATCTCTTCTTACAGCATCGATTGCAGCACAGAGCCGTTTAGGGTCATCGAGCGATTCATAAGTGAGTTCAGCAATATCGCCTGATGGTGATTCAGTCCTCTGAGCAAATGAAGTAGGCGGGTTGCTGTCGGAGTGCGCGACTTGAGACATGGAAGTGGAAGACAAGAGGAAACAGCATGGAGCGCTCGGCGCTTAGTAGCTCAAGCTTACGAAGTTCAGTTATCAGATGCAGGAAGGAAAGGATCCTAGGGGTCAGGATGTGGAGAGAATCGTGAGGAGCCGTGGTTGTAGAAGTCTCATATACATAGAGCGCAATAGGATGCGCGAGGCAGTAATGACATGATGACCATAGGAGATGGAAAGCGAAAGTGGGAGACGAGGTGGAATACGGAAAGCAAGCAAGGAAGATATAGAATTTACTTCTTCTTGTTGGCTTCCTCCTCTTCCTTCTATTAACGGAGAAAACAACGGAGTGAGCGGGGGAATCGAGCGGAGACATAGCAAATCGACGAGGCGACGGAAATCGATCACGGACCTTTTGTTGACGGATCTTCTTGGCGCCAGCGTGTCGCTGCTCGGCACGGGCGTCGCGGAGGGCACGGTAGGCCTTGAAGTTGCGCTCTTCGGTGGTGATTTTGCGGGGTTGCTCGGGGAGGACGGAGGGAGGGAGAGGGATAGCAGCACGGGTAGTCTCGGCAGAGAGCTCCTCAGCAGTGGAGTCGCCCTTCTTGGGCTTGCCAGCCTTCTTGGGGTACACAATCAGGCGGGCCTTGTAGGCCTTCAGGCGATCAACATTCACGGCCTTGCCCTCCTCGCTCAGATTCCGTCGGCGGTGGTCAACGACGATGCCGAGACCACGGGCAGCCTTGCGGGCGATGCCTGCCTCCTTGAGCTCAGCGAAGGTGAACCCACGGCCCTCGCGCACCCGCGAGTTGTATTGGATGGTCTGGCCACGGACGGCAGGGCGGAGGTGCTGGAGAGGGCGAACACCGAGGGTGGCAGCCTTGGCAGCACGGGTGTTACGCCTGCGAAGCTTGCGGCCAGGCTGATCGAACCAGGTGCGGACGCGGCGCTGCCAGTCCTTGCGGAAGTGATTGCGGTGGAGGACTAGGTGAGATCAAGAGCAGTGGTTGCAGATACATGTGCAAGTGTGTTCGATAGATTTGGAACTCGATAAGTTTTCTACTCCTGCTCATCAAGAAATTGCGATCGACGCACCGTTGTTCTTGCCGAAACCCATTTCAAAGGTACTACGGACAGAGCAAGACGTGGATTCAGCATTCTGAGTGTCGGAGTTCGTGAAGCAGTAGCAGTCGCATCCAGAAGTCCAAGCAGCTGGTTTTTGACCAGAATTTCTCCCAAGAGAATCGTAGAGTATTGATACACGGCCAAATGTGAAAGTACTATACCTTTACCTTGGACAACGGCTGAGACGTGAGGAAATAAGGATCGTACTAACAGGCCACAGCAACAACAGTCAACACACAGTAACTGTAAGCGCTTACCGAGCAGTCCCGTGACACGTTCGCACGCGTCGTCTGGGATCAAAGCTGGAGATCGATGGCAGTAGATGAGAATAATCATACTGGATATGATACTTTCATTATAGCACTAACCCTTCTTCACTACAACAAAGTGAACCCCCCTCACCTCCGACTACCACTATTTGCCCCTGCTTGGCCCGAGGTCTTGTTGATGCCAAACAGAGCGCCCTTGCCAACTCAGTCGTCAGAGCCACGGCAATCCCCACGGCTATCTCTAACCTGACCGCGCATTAGGGTAATATTAGCCATGTCATCAGAAAGGCTAAACAATGGTCCCCATCAATACTTGACACCCGCCTCCTCCGAGACCATCCCTCTCCTCGACTCTGATAATCTATCATCGGACGAACGCTCGATGCGTTCCGACGATGAGACTGGCTCCGATGACTTTGAACAACAACCGCACCACCACAATGACTCTGGCATTGACAGCCTGAACTACGCCGAGGCCGACGGGTCTCATCGTCAGCACCAAAAGGAAGAGCCAGAAACGCTCTCGGCCTTCCTCAGAGAGTTCTTGCTCGCTAAAGGCTCGGGCCCGAGGGCGTCGCGTGTCGTACGCTGGGCGTATGGCGTCGGCAGTCATCTTGACCCACCCAAGACTTGGTTACGCTTTCGGACACCGCAACACGGTCCTGTTTCCCTAGAGCCCGTCTGGCTACGCTGGACTCGCCCATACACCTCACCGATCATCCTCGCTGTCCTCATCGCGGCATATGTCATCGGGTAAGCACCTCACTTGCCAATTACCTCTTCGTCACAAAAATTTCTGACGCCTTCCTCCACCTCCTTAGGTTATCCTTCTTCGTCCGCGCGCAATGGTGCGTTCAAGCTTGCCAGACTCTGCCGCCTTAGTTACGCTCACATATATCCTTTCTCCCCACGTGTCTCATCGCAGGTACCAAGTGCCTTCAAGCTCGTTCGCCGAATGCACAGACTCATTCTGGTCCCCAAATAACGGCTGCGGTATAAATGGAACCTCGTACGTACTTCGTGTCGATCAACCCACCTGCCCGTCCGGTCGTCTGATCTAAATTTATGTCACCACCCAAACCACCCAAACAGCTGCGAGCCGTTCGTCTCAACGGTGCCGACACAGATCCGTTGTCCGGCCGGGTGCCCGAGCGTCATCCTCGCTAATCAGCGCGCCGTGGGCGATCTAGAAGTCGTGTATCAGCCGCTCGTGGTCGGTGGCGGTGACGAGAACGTCACATACCGCGGCGATTCTTGGGTCTGCGTAGCTGCTGCGCACGCGTGAGTATCTTCATTTCTCCTTCTATCCCCTCCCTCGGGTTAGTTTGCTCAAGTAAGGTTTGGTCCGCGCCTTTTGGATCCCCAGTGGGTTGGTTTCAGCGAGTCGTGGTGGGTGCGCCGCAATAGAGCTTGTTGGCACGTTCAAGAATTTCATCGGCGTCGACCGTCACGGCGTCTCCTCCGTCCCATTCCCGTCGACATTCCCGTTGTCGTATCGTTTTCTCCCTGAGTCTGGATTATCGCAATGTGAGTTTATGCACCAGCTTCCCCGTTTAGGTCCTCATCTCATGCTCCTCTTCAGGTTTCGACATGCGAAATGAAGCACTCGTTATGAATGTGCTAATTACAGTTATTTTATCATTGATATTACGGCCGAAACCCTTGGTGGTGAGCTTTTCCCTCGACCTAGTTACCGTAATACCCGCCGCTGAACCACATATTGCCAGCTCTTCTGGTGCCTCGTCTGCATCGTAAGCTTCTTCCTCCATCTCATTCCCCTATCAAGTCATCTAAAACCTTATTTTTTCAGGGGTTCTGGCACATTACGTTCTTCTCAGACCCTCAATCTGCTCCACCGCCAATCTCGACCGCGATCGGCACCTTCCTCCCCACCATCTTTGTCTGCTACGCCTTTTGGCGCTCCACCTTCCGCTTCATCTTACCAGCCTTCTCGAACTTGCCGATCGAGCGGACAATATGGATGCTTGCGGGCTACTGGCCAGGTGTCCTGACGAATCTCACATTCGACAAGGTCCCCATCGATCGTCTCGTACCCTCTGATATCCGAGCGCGCCCTGGAGGTCTCGTGTCGATTATCATCATCGCTATTGTCGTGGTTTTCATCGTCGTCAACCAGATCCGCGTCATTCGCAAGACGGGACAGCTCCCTATCTACTTGGTGTACTACCTCACTGGTGGATTGGTGATCATGATTCTGGCTTTGATTCCTGGTTTCACGTTCAGACTGCATCACTATGTGTTTGCGATGGTTTTGCTTCCTGGGTTGGGCTTCCCGACTCGCGTCAGCTTGTTCTTGTCTGCATTCTTGTTGGGTATGTTCCTTGATGGTGTATCGCGGTGGGGATTCGCAGCAATTCTACAAACCGCTGCTGAGGTATGACGCTCGCCCCTTCCGCAATAGTATTACGCTTACGCCCTGCTATTATTCCTCACTAGCTCCAACGTGATGCTCCTCTTGGCTCTGCGCTCCCTGAGTTCACAAACCAGACCTTCCCACCAATGAACACCACTTCCGATCTGTCCCTCTTCTCCTCATTCCTCTCATCGCTCGCCTCGTCTTCCACCTCCCCGGCCAATTCGACAATCTCCTGGACAGCGATTGACCCTACGCTTGCAACTAATGAGGGATGGGATGGCTTTTCCCTATTGATCGACGACGTAGAGGCGTATGCAGGAACTGCACTCAACTTCTCGATCAGTGCACTCGATTGGAGTGTACGACATTTCTTCAGGCTAGCGGTAAGTCACCTTCCCTCTCGATGCTATACCTTGCTGGGACGGGAACTGAGCTAGACTTGTCTTGTTACCTGCAGTACACGAATTCTGGGACACCAGGCGATTACACCAGAGCAGCAACGATCTTCCCTAATGGCACATATGTCTCGCCGATTAGTGGGCCATCATAGCCTCACCTAGTGTATCACCACCACGTTTTATTATTTCGGGACATTATTCCTTATTCGCTCACTGCTCGCCACTGCTCGCTGCTGTACGCTTAGACCACATTCCAAAACTAATCCTGATGCAGAATATATTGCGGTGAGAAGATGACACGAGCGAAACAATGTGTGTCATATAAGGTTTTCGGCATCCTCACCCGATCTTTCCCGGCCCCTGCAGAGGACCGGCCCATGTCCATGCTCCCTCCCAAGATCTCTCCCTCAGCAGAAACGTTCGGCTCTCCATCTTGGGACTCTGATATCATAATTTCTTCGCATCACGTCGTGTGCCATCTAGGTCGAGCAAGCAATCATGGGAAGTCCTTGGTAGCGAGTAGAGTAAGATGCGGAGCGAATGGGAACGATGACGGAAGAAGTCGTCGAGGTAAGTCCAGCTTTCACCCGAGAGTCTCGACATCCCACAGAAGGCCCGGGCAACAGAAGCTAGAGAGATCTTGTGTCCTGTATACAGAAACACGGGCCAGCAGACACCCAAAGCGTATAGGGTCCACTTCCTACCTATGAGAAACAAGCAACCTCCAACAGCGTGACGCGACGTGCACGCCTTCCACGTTTCTCGAATCGGCAGCCTCTCCCGTTCTCCGTCTAAATGTCATATCGATTGCTCTCCCAGACTTTCCAAGACGTGCTTCGTGCACCTTATGAGCAACATAAGCCATTCCCACTGTTCAAATTGCAGCGGCGTTCGTCCTTGACTCAGTAGGACCCGAAGTCTCCCGACGATCCCGTATTCTCTCTCTCTCCTCACCTTCACGACCGTACCTTGAACTCTCTCTCGGGTCGTGTGCCCGCGCGCTTATAAGCTTTTAAGCCTCCTTTTTCCTCCTCTGGCTATCAACCATCTTGCGCGCCGAAATGGAAAGTAGTACTACTCCCGCTAGCTCCAACTACATGAATACGTCTTCTCGACATCCTCGCTCCCGCCCGGCGAGGTTCTCGACCACCTTCGGCCAATCAATCGATAATAACAATCCGCCCTTCCAGCACTTCGACGAGGATGCCCTGTATCAGTCCCTCGAGGAGCGTGTCACCTATTTGCGTTCCTTCCTCAACTTCACTCATGACGATGTCGAGGCATTGAACGACATCGTGAGCAGCCTTATGACCGGACTTCTATTTCACGTGTGTCCCCTGACTTTTTCGTTCTCTCGGGCATTAGGTCCCTTTGCTTGAGCCTCTGGTCGAAGATCTTGTCGATCGAGTCTACGCACACCTCTTCACTTTTGATGTGACCAAATCTGCGTTCATGCCTAAACCAGACGACAAGGATCCATCCCCCATTCTCACCGACCTGCACCACCTCCAACTCGATGCGCCTCAAGTTGTCAAGGTAAGCCCTGGGGAAACCTGTCTCCTGTTGTTCTTACGCTGGAACGCTAACACGCCATTGAATTTTTCTCAGCGCAAAAAATTCTTTGCTGTCTACATTCGCAAACTCGTCTCCGCCGACTATGATGATTTTGCGACCTGGCAATATTTTGGTATCTTCCCTTCTCAATCATACTTTCGTTCAGCCGCTGACAAGCTCAACCGTGCCTCACCATTAGACAAAGTCGGCCTGATGCATACTGGCGAAGCTGCGCTGAAGCATCGGCGCTTGGCTGGGAAAGAAGGTCTTTACGTCGACTTGATGCATTTAACAGCACTCTTGGGTACGTCTCTCGTCTTCCTCCGTATCAATATGACTTTTTCCGTGGCTGATTTGACTTCCAGCTTGGACCCAGGACGCACTGATCCCGGTCATCATGCGAGAGCCCGCGCTCTCCCTTGAGCGCAAGATTCTCACTGTTCGCAGCCTGTCCAAAGTGATGTGGATCCAGAACGATCTCTTCAGCCGACACTACACCGTGCGCTCGCATGATGTGAAGGCCGTCAACAGCGCTCTCAAAGAGCGCGACGAAGATATGAGGATCTCCAAGAACTGGAGTAGTACTACTGGGTCGACGGACTCTGGTAGTAGGGAGGGGTCGTCCAATCACAAGATAGGTCTGAGCATTGATAGCCCCCCACCTCTTAATCAACCGCCATGGGAAACGCTTGGGGAGATGAGCCCTGACTCGGAATCCGCTCCCAAAAAGAAATCGTTCATGAGCCGCATAGGGTTCTGAATGGCGCACTATAGAAAAGAAGAAGAAGAAAAAGGAAAGCCTTGATGCACCGTTGATCATCCCCCTTTTGCTCTCGTTGTTTGCTATTATCCACTAATTACTCGCTACCCTGTATTGAATTCGCTGTATGCTCGTTGGACCAGGAGGATCGATAATCGGATAGATTGTTACCAAAATTTTCCTTCGTGCCGAGTAGAATGCCATTGACGAAAAAACGACATATGTGAGCGTGTGATGAATGCGTAATTCCTAATAGTACATAAGATGGTAAGCGATGACTCATTGTAACAAAGCGAGCAAATCCCTATTCGCCGGGTCAACTCTTAATGCTGCGTAGGCATATCAACAGTCGCCTTGTTTCCGATAGCATCCTCGGCCCTCCACAGCGTAGTCGTCGTCTTCGTCTGCGTATAGAAATCGACGCCCGTCCGGCCATAGAACGGCAAGTCGCCCAAGAAGCTCGCCTTGTTGCCGCTCCAGTTGAACATGGGCAGCGGGACGGGGATAGGGATGTTGATGCCGATCTGGCCTGGCTCGACTTCAGTCTCGAATTTGCGGGCGGTCGCGCCGGATTGTGTGAAGATGGATGCGCCGTTTCCGTACTTGTTGGCGTTGATGATGGCGATCGCGTCGTCGAGCGTGTCAGCTTCGAGGCAGAACAGGGCTGGGCCAAAGATCTCCGTCCTAGGTGTGAAAGGCGTCAATGTCGATAGCTAGACGTTCATGCTAGACGATGCACTCACTTGTACGCCTCCATGTCTACGGTTCCCTCCATGATCGAGGGTCCAACAAAGTTACCGTTCTCGTACCCAGGAACAACAATATTTCGTCCATCAAGATGGATCTTTCCACCTTCCTCCGCAACAGAGCCGATGAGCCGGTTGATCTTTGCCTTCGCAGCAGGCGAGATCACGGGACCGCTACAATCATTTACCCACCGAGAGTCATGATTTCAGGGCTATCACGGGAAGAATGGTTGACGAGAGGCTAAAGGGAGACTTACATATCAGTGTCGGCCTCGAAGCCTCCACCGACCTTTAGGGCTTTGGCACGTTCCACGAGTTCAGGGATCCATGCCTTGGTGGGACCAACGAAGACTGCCACACTGAGGGCCATGCAGCGTTGACCGGCAGCACCGAATGCGGCACCAAGAAGGGAGTTGAGAGCGAGGTTCTTGTTGGCTAGACACAAGTTCAGCATGAGCAAACCGTGAACGAAGGGGTCAGGGATTCACTGACCATCAGACATGATGACACCATGGTTCTTGGCACCCATGTTGGCCTGCACACGCTTCCCATTCTTCGTCCCGCTATTCAAGGGTTTCTTATCAGCAACGCCTTCAGCATTGTCGCTGCAGTACATACCGTTCGTAGATGTGGCGACCTGCAACATCACCCCCCACGAAGCTCACGGCGCGAATTGTAGGGTGATCGAGGATTGCATTCACAGTAGGGACGGTGCCATGGACGATATTGAGCACTCCAGGAGGAAGACCTATATCTCCCTGTCAGTTTCTGCAGCACGTAGATTGAAAATAAGTTATCTTGTGCGTACCAACATTCCGGGCGATCCTAAAGAAGTAGGGGAGGTCAGTCAGAGATTGATATCTCATTCGGCAGGGGCACGTACTCAGCAATGATCATGGAGGCTCCAGTAGTGCGTTCTGAGGGCTTCAGCACCAGGGTGTTTCCAGTGCCGAGTGCGTACGGGATGCTCCACAGGGGGATCATTCTATTCAGAAGTCATGTAAGGGATCACAACACCGCTCATAGGACGCCAGAAGACTAACGCTGGGAAGTTGAAGGGAGCAACGCTGTATAACATGGGAGGTCAGGTCAACATTATAGCTAAGGCTTGGGGAAGACTTACGCAGCGCATACGCCTAACGGAAGTTTCCTGCTCTCCGTGTCCATATCCTTGCTTCGATCCCGTAAAAAATGTCACTTGGATGTGTGCGGATCGAATGACGCTGGCGTGTGGACTCACCTGACTGAGACCAAAAGAGTATGACTATGAGTATCATAATATTACCAGAAATAGGATTTCAACATACCTTCAAGCTTGTTGCCCATAAGAGTGTTAGTGAAGGCCAGCGCTGCCTCGACGACTTGGATTCCTCGGTGCAAATCGCCATGAGCATCCGTAATGGTCTTGCCCTGTTCAAGCGTGATGCTCTGAGCAATCACATCAGCGTTCTCTCTCAGAGCCCTCTGGAAGCTACTTGAGGTCAGCACACGTAAATTCGAGATGTAGGGTGATTTGGAGGACGAACTCGATGAGGAACTTTTGTCTGGTGAGGACGCTAGTCTTGCTCCATGACTTGAAAGCTTCAGCAGACGACGCGACGGCAGCATCAAATTCTTCAGGCGTAGTCTCCGGAACCCTAGTCAGGAGAGTTTGGGTGCTCTGAGGTATGAAAAACTTAGTCAGCAAATCGATATGGGGAAAGTGTCGCCGACAACACACTCACGGGATCGTGGATGTCAATCCACTTGGACGCCTTGCTCTCTGTTGGATTTGTCGCATCACTACCACCTCTCTTATAGTACCAGACTATGGCCAGAACGTACCCTGGAACTCGTTGGCAATAAAGTTCTTGGTGGACCCTCCATCGGTCCTTAACCCTTGCCACTTCGCGTTGATAGCCTCAGCATGGGGTCTCGCTAGCGGTGCCAATGTTGACCACTTGGCACTAGTGGCGTACGACCTAGTGGCAGTGTAGAACAGTTTCCTCCTCAACATTTTTTTGGGTTGGCGGTCGTGGATGGAAAGGAAAGAAGAAGTGTGGGGGAGATGTCGGTCTCGTGATCTTCCGGACCGGTGGGTGGGGTGACCTTGAGCGTCAGGGTCGAGAATGTCACACACCCTTGACTGGTTTCCCAAATCGCTGCCTGAACGCGCCAATCATGCTGTCTCGTGCCAGCATTGGACGGCTCCCTATCCGTCCATTAAGATGGAGTTCAGCTCGATTTCAGTCGGTACGTTCATTGTGCTTATTACCAACACTCCCATATCTTACGTTGACCTTGCCCAGACCAGTCTGAGAGGGCTACCATTCAAGGT
This sequence comes from Clavulina sp. PMI_390, assembly GCA_015039315.1. Taxonomy (NCBI): domain Eukaryota; kingdom Fungi; phylum Basidiomycota; class Agaricomycetes; order Cantharellales; family Hydnaceae; genus Clavulina; species Clavulina sp. PMI_390. Next base: position 16,126 of record WIDE01000154.1, read on the forward strand.
GGCTGAAGAGGTCGCCGAGGCTCTCAACGCATCGAAACCTGTGGTCGCCTTAGAAAGCGCGATCATCACCCATGGTGTGCCTTGGCCTCATTTCTTCACTCTCGAAAAGCTAAACCTGTTGTCAACAGGCATGCCTTATCCTCTCAACTACGAGACCGCACTCAAATGCGAGCAAATCATTCGCTCGACTGGAGCCATACCGGCTACAATCGGCATGATCTCTGGGCAAATCCATGTTGGGCTAACGACAGACCAAGTCGAACGCCTGGCCGATGAGAGCAATACCAACAAAGTCAAGCTCTCTCGCAGGGACTTGGCGCCTGCCATGGCCCTCGGAGTAGACGGTGGAACCACCATAGCTGGTACGATGGTACTCGCTCACCTTGCTGGAATCAAGGTGTTCTCAACAGGAGGCCTTGGAGGTGTTCATCGCGGAGGAGAAAACTGTGAGTGCCTTGCAATACCATCGCTTATTACACCGACTTACTTACATCGATTGAACTAGCCATGGACATCTCTGCTGATCTGACGGAACTCGGAAGGACACCTGTTGCTGTCGTCTCTGCTGGTGCCAAGTCTATTCTTGACCTCGGCCGTACACTGGAGTACCTCGAGACTCAAGGCGTCACTGTCACCACTTACGGCAAATCCAAAGACTTCCCAGCATTCTTCTCCAGGTTGAGTGGCTTCAAGGTATTGTACGATGACTATAGGATGACTCCGTCGAGGCTTAATCACATCTGCAGTCTCCATATTCCATCGACTCTCCCCAATTAGCAGCGAAGATGCTATGTGAGTCTGCCATACCACAGGGTCCTTCCAGCACATTCCGCTAAACCTTTTGGCATCTTGCAGTTGCTTCTCATCAATTACAGCTCGAATCGGGGGCTCTGATTGCATGCCCCATTCCCGAAGAGTACGAGGCTGAAGGTCTCAAAATCCAGAAGTTCGTCGATCAAGCCGTCCGCGAGTCCGAAGAGAACGGAGTCGCGGCCAGTGGGAAGGATGCCACACCCTGGTTGCTTCGCCGTGTAATGGAGCTTTCACGTGGCCTTTCTCTCAATAACAGTGAGTACTACTTTGCACTAGTGGTATTCATGGCTCTGACAGCTAGCACTAGATGTCGCTTTGATAGAGAATACTTCTAGAATTGGTGAGCCCGCTCTATACTTTCTATTCGCTCTTCATAATGCTCATCCCCAATAATTACTCCCATACAGGTGGTCTAATTGCTGTAGAATATGCAAAGCTCATCGCTGGATCTTCATCATCATCAATAGTGAGCTAGTCTACATGTATCCCTGTATATATCTGGTTGAATGAAATATGTATCATCATCTCCATCTCCCTTTATATCAGCCAGCTGCACCATACCCTCACCCTCCAGTGACACCTACTTCATCATCTCCCTTATCCTCCCTATTCTCTCCTGCTCCATCAAAACAGTCAGCGAAACTCGTCGTTGTTGGCGCAGCAGCAGTAGACGTGATCGCCACTACTGGATCATCCTCATCTTCTACGCTCATGACTCACTCTACTGTCCCAGGTTCCATACAAACTTCACTTGGAGGTGTGGCGCGTAACATGGCAGAAGCCGCACATCGCTCGTTAGGAGGAGCTGCAGTCGAGGGATTTAGTGCATCGACCATGCTCGTCTCGCCAATCGGGAACGACTCGTTTGGGGAGCTTATCCAGCTAGGGATGCGTTCGATTAGCATGCGGACGGACGGGCTCTTGTTGTCATCACCAAAGGAATCGATCGAGTCTGCCTCGGCCACTAGCTCCTCTGTACTTGTCGAACGGCGATCGCCTGTATGCAACATGGTTCTGTCTGCCTCAGGTGATCTACTCGGCGGAGTGGCCGACTTCAGTGCTTTGGATACTTTAACAAGCAATGAGGTGAAGATACGCTGCCCCTATCGCCCATCACATGATCATCTGAAATCTTTCTAGGTTTTGGAAGTGCTAGATGGAAGCTCGCCAGCGTTGCTTGCTCTGGATGGCAATGCACCAACGTGGACGATTCAAGACCTCGTCGGGCATGCTTACGGTCGAAACATCCCTGGTCCGTTCTACTTTATCTCGGAAGGATGCATAGTGCCTCACACTCACGATTTTCTCATGCTTTCGCAATAGTTTGGTTTGAGCCGACATCAATTGCGAAATCCACGCGTATTCTCCCAGCTATCCGTTCAGTCATGCAAACGCAGCCTGTCAGCAGCACGATGCGAGCCCCTGTCGCCTATGTCTCTCCTAATGTCCGTGAGCTCCAACACCTCTTCCAGGCATCAAGGGAGCCTCTCGTTGAAGCCGGGAGAGAAGTCCCTCCTCTAACGTCCCTCGACGCCTGGTTCGCTGGAGTTGATGCGCTTGGCCTGCAGGCTGGGATCTCTAGTGATGCTTTCGCTAGGCTTGGTGGGCGAGAGGGAGAGTTCCTATCAAAGGAGGGCATCATTCAGATGTGCGTCCAACTGCTGCCGTTCTTCCAGCATCTCATTGTCAAATGTGGGGAAAAGGGTGAGTACCATTCCTTCCGTCAGTCCATATATTGAGTGTGGACTCATTATCATGTCGATCGCATAGGTGTATTCGTCGCGATGCGGATATCCCCAGCTCCTTCGGACCGGGCTGCCTGGATCGCCGCGTCTTCCGTTCCCATCAGTCCGAGCCGGCCATTTGTGCACACGATTCCAAACTCCTCTGATTTGCTCGTGCTAAGATGGTATCCTGCGCACACTCTGACTACCCCTATCGTCAATGTTACGGGTGCAGGAGACTCGCTAGTTGGGTCGCTGCTGGCTTCCATCATCCAGGGTGAGATGGCGAAAGAGGATCCATTCTGCCACCCCGGGAGACTAGATGAGGTAATGAGACGAGCGCAGGGAGCCGCCGTACTGAGCTTGCAGTCGACGCAGGCGGTTGCTCCTGAGCTCTCGAATGCTCGCCACCCATGATGTCGGGTCACACTAGAGAATCTGTCATAACTTCCTCGGCAATACGGTAGAAAGATTATTGACCACCTCTGATTCAATTCTTTCAATTACTAGTACAATCAAATGGAGAATAATACTATGGACAACCTTTATATTGGAGGTCGCCTACTTGGCGTGATCGGTGCTGGCGATAACGTCCTTGAAGCGCTCCATTTTCTCCAACTGAGCGTTGAGCTGCCCCTTCACGACTGCGTAGCAATCGCTTCCTGCCAAGAGGGTAATGGGATACTCCGCATCACTCACTTCAGCGAATGGGCCCTCCTTCCTCACGTAGTCCACCATCAGCTGCACGAACTTCTCTGGGTCGCCGTTCTGCTTGCCGTCGGCACCATACCACATCTCCGCAGCAGGGGTGAGGATGGGGGCATAATCGGGGATACGAGAGACGTAGGACGTGCGGTTACCAGCCTGGAGGAACGAAGTACGGAATCCTCCCGGCTCGAGGCAAACGGAGCGCAGCCCGAGTGGGGAGATCTCGGCGTGGAGTGATTCGGAGATAGGCCGGATGGCGTGCTTCGTTGAACAATAAAGGCCCCCGCCTAAATTTCGTTGATATTGTGAGTGCCCACGGGCGTGAGATGAAAGACGTCGGATGAATGGATGAAACACTCACTGGCTCCTCCGTACCAGCCGCCGACGGAGCCTAACCAGACAAAAGTACCAGATTTCTGCTTGCGCATGTGGGGGAGGAACGCGCGTGCTACATTGAGTGGTCCAAAAACGTTGACGCTAACAAACAACGTTAGAAACTAGGTCCCCCTTTTCGCCGACGGAGAACTTACTTGAACTGGTCGTAGGTCTCCTGGGGCCTAAAATGCGGAAAGATGAGCACACATCGGCTTCGATCAACGAACCAACAGTACTGACGTTGCTTCCTCCAGAGAGTTGATAGCGAAGTATCCAGCATTATTAACGACAACATCAATCTGACCATAGAGGGCGACTGCCTTGTCCGCAATAGCTTTGACTTCGTCCAAGGGAGCGGTGACATCGAATTGCATCACCGCGGCACCTGCCTCCTTGAGCGAGTCGAGCGCAGAAAGCTTTCGCGCTGTAGCGATGACCTTATGCCCACGCTTAAGCAGCAATCGAGCAAGGCTTTCTCCAAAGCCAGAACTAAGATAGTGGGTGATCAGAGAGCAAGCAAACGCCGAACAGTGAAACTACACTCACGAGCAACCTATCAGGATTATCAAAGTGGAAAAAAGGGGACGCAATGCTCAGATACTAGCATGGGGTAGATAAATGAGTAGCGTACCGGTAATGAACCAAACTTGGGACATGACTATGGTTTACGTAGGATAAGTAGAACTTGAGTGATCTGAACTGCAGGCTACCAGGTCTCTCAGAGCGTGCTTTTATACGCAAAGGCGCAACTTTTCAACGGTCATCTGTGCCCGAGTAGTACAATATGATACAGGGATGAAGGCCCAAGACCTTAGGATCGCATGTCAACTTCAATCATGGCTTGTCGGATCGAAGCTCATGCTGTTGCTTGGTCGTGGGAATCTGGACGATTGAATTGCAGTCGCACCCTTGGCAATAATATGCCCATAAAAATGCCGTCCAGACCAATAGGTTCAAGCTACCCATATTAGTTCGTATTGGAAATATTCCGTGTAGATGACCTTGTAGTCTGAAGGCACTTATGAACACTGCTGTAATCTGTACTAGGCCTCACGTCGTGCTCTCCCATTCTCGACAAGTCGCCTTTTCCTGAGTTGCGTTCTACAATCGATATGCAATAAAGCGGAAGGCAATTTGAGCTACAACTTCCATAATAGCCGACCAATAAAAACACGGAAATCCTCGGCCATCCCATCCTGGGGATGGGGTTCGAGATGCCGTGCGGCTGCTGCGCACACGTGGTATTTAGAGGGTAGAGGGAGCTGGGTTCGGCAAATGAGACAAAAGGAAGCTCTCAAAGGAATAATTGGCCATCGGTGCGCGCAACTGCGCCCATACCGAATCGAGCTCTCTCGGCCTCTGAATAAAGTCATCGCCACACCGCCTCCTCCTCGGAACTTCTTAATCTGTAGATCTGTTGAGAAGCTTCCACCGCACTTTTCTTATTCATGCGCCCTGTGACCTAGCGATGTATGCATCTCTTACGTCCCCAGTTGTGCCGGATACCTGGACTACCGCACACCACACCCAGATTTCACGATGCCAGAGAGAAGAGAGTTGCGAGTTGGGACAATTATTTAATCGTCATGATAGTTACATTTGCTAGTACAACCGTTGGGTAATAATTTGAAGGTTCCTCCTACAGTGCCGCAATCATCTACTTAGCATGATCAGTGCTGATAATGACTTCCTTGAAACGCTCCATCTTCTCCAATTGAGCATCCAGCCTCCCTTTCACAGCCTCATAGCAATCACTCCCTGCTAGTAGCGTGATCGGAGACTCATCATCGCCCACGCCAGCGAATGGGCCTTCCCTTCGCACATAATCTACCATCAGCTGCACAAACTTTTCCGCATCGCCAGGCTGCTTGCCGTCCGCGCCGTACCACATGTCGACGCGAGGCGCAAGAATGGGTGCGTATTCGGGAATTCGAGAAGTGTAGGTCGTGCGCTTTCCTGCCTGGAGGAACGACGTGCGGAAGCCGCCAGGCTCGAGGCAAAGAGAGCGAAGTCCGAGTGGAGAAATCTCCGCATGAAGGGACTCGGAGATCGTGCGGATGGCATGTTTTGTTGCAGAGTACAGCCCAGCGCCTATAATCATTAATCTGAGTCAGTGATAGAGCGTATACTAGGGTAAGGTGAGACTGACCGCTTCCTCCGCGCCAACCACCTACGGAACCCACCCAAACGAAGGTGCCTGACTTTTCCTTGCGCATATAGGGTAGGAAAGCGCGTGTAACATTGAGGGCTCCAAAGACATTCACGCTAAGAACTAACATCAGAATCCCATATACGAAGTGCTCCCCGTCATAACAGGATGCTCACTTGAATTGTTGATAGGTTTCTTCAGGACTGGTTGTGAATGTATAAGTATTTGATACTACTATGATATGATAGCCCATGGGACTCACGTTGCCTCTTCTAGGGAGTTAATCTCGAAATATCCAGCATTATTGACCACCACATCTATGTGGCCGTTAATAGCGACTGCCTTCTCGGCGAGAGTTTTGAGTTCGTCTAATGGAGCAGTGACATCGAATTGCATCGTTGTAGCACCCTCATTCCTCAACGCCTCAATGGAAGATGGATTTCGTGCAGTCGCGATGACTGTGTGTCCACGCTTGAGCAACAGTCGAGCAAGGCTTTCTCCAAAACCAGATCTGGAAGAGATCCCGTTGTTAGCGGTGACATGGACCTTCGGAACAAATAGGCTCTGCTCACGAGCAGCCTATCAAGTATTTCAACATAACGAGTAGTGCACGCGTCGAGCACATCTGTTAGAAACTTGCGAACCTGAATTAATTGTTGACATACCTGTGATGAACCACACTTGGGACATGATTGAGGATGTGAAGCAGCGATGAGGGCTTGAGAGCTGGAGCTCTTCGATGCGAGGGTCCCCAAGAATGCTTTATACCTCCAACGGTGGAGGTGGAGGTCTGGTGGAGGCAGTCAGTGGAGGCCCACGTCAGCATTGGCGGGGTCTCTCAGCCCGAATGACTGAGATCATTGAAGAAATGACTCATGGAGGGCCTGAACCAGAGTAAGGGAACCTCAGGATTATCATACTCAGTCTTCGATCGGGGCTCATGTTTCATGTCTAGTCCGTGTGAAACTTGCTCAAACCTCTCTTGTGTGCGTTTGTTTGTCGGACCCTGATGAATGCTCCCGCAAATTCGTCCTCCCGGTCTCCGTGACATCGATTCCTATACATTGTGTCGCTATTCCGAATATTAAATCGACCCTGGCACGTTTGAGCTTATCCTATGACTCGGCTCGACGTGGAACGAGGCTTCTCGGTCTTGATTGTGCCGAGCTATAGCCTGTGAGGCACTCGACATGGCACTACATACGCTCTGGCTACTTACTTCTCTCGTATATCTTGGCGTACTTAGTCATGCTGCTATACTTGCGTCATATCCTTGGCAATATCTAAGTGTGCTGGCATATCACTTTACATTGATCATTCCAATGTGCGTTGCAATATCGTCGGGTGATTGGCAGTGATCCTCTTGCCAAGTGCTCGACATCGGCGTCTCTCCCGTGATCGTAACATTGGCCCCGATCCGTGCTTAAATTATTTATAGCTTAGCCAAGTGTGAGGGGCTTCTCTCTTAGGCAATATTCAACCTCTCGGAGTTCAGGACCCACACCATGTTGTCTACAAGCATCACCGCGCTCATTGTCGCTACTCTTGGCGTTGGAGCAACCGCACGCTCCATAGAAAAGCGCTCCATCTCCTCTCCCATCCTCAATAACGCCAATTTCGCGGACCCTTCGTTCATCCAAGTCGGTAGCACCTGGTATGCATTTTCGACCACGAACAACGGCTTGCACGTTCCTTGGGCCTCTTCGACGGACTTCGTCAACTGGGAGATGGGCAGCGGAGATGCGCTCCCTACAGTTGGTCAATGGTAAGTCGGGATCGCTGGCTCCTTTGCGCTCAAGTTGTCTCACTCCCTGATGCAGGAGCACGGGCAATGCGGTCTGGGCCCCAGATGTAGTCCAGCTTGTGAGTTGCAATACATCTGAGCGTCTCAAGGCAAGGACTGGCACTGATATAACAATTGTCCACAGAGCACTGGTCAATATATCATGTACTACTCAGCAGAAAGCACTGCTAAAGCTGCAAATGGGAATTCTGCCGTATGCTCTTCATGTATTAATTTCGCAAAGAAAGCCCAGCTTACGTCCCGTGTCCTTTGCCCCTCCTCACAGCACTGCTTTGGTGCTGCCGCTTCCTGGAACCCGCAAGGACCATACACCAATGTTGGTGATGCTATCCAATGCAACCTCGACCAGGGTGGTGCAATCGACCCTGCAGGGTTCCAAGACTATGATGGAAAGCAATACGTTGTGTACAAGATTGACGGGTATGTGAAATATTTCCCTCTGCGTCGTCGACACGAAAACATGACATTTACCTTCTTCCATGTCACGCACCCGCTCGATAGCAACAACATGGGTAACGGGGTAAGTCAGACGGCCATCGCCACATTCATTTCCCTGCATGCTTACTAACTAGGGCTTCCTGTCCATTAGGGCAACTGCAACAATGGCGTAGCACCAATTCACTCAACACCGCTTATGCTGCAAGAGGTCGACCCTTCGAATGGCTGGAGCCGCATTGGAGATGCTGTCCAAGTTCTCGACCGTAGCGATGCTGATGGACCGCTCATTGAGGCACCTAGCCTGACGCGCGTGGCAGATTCTAGCGCTGTTGGTGGATACCTCTATATCTTATTCTTCAGCAGCAACTGCTATTCTGGAGGTCTCTATGACACGAGCTATGCGACGAGCGTGAACGGCGTTTGGGGCCCTTACACCAAGAGCAGCGCACCACTTCTGGTTACTGGCACCTACGGTCTTTACTCTCCAGGTTTGTTTTCACGTTGCCACCCTCATCCCCGCTGTTCTCTGATTGATCATATCTCTATGATTCCAGGTGGTTTGGACGTCGCCCCGAACGGAGGCCCTGTCATCTTCCATGCTGATGAGGCTACTTCCGCTGATGTTCGCGTTGCTCGCACGGGCCAGATCAGCATCAATGTTTCGGGAAAAACCGTCAGTATTTAGCTATGCCACTTATTAGCAGTTGCAATCGTAACTTTCTCCGATACCCTTTACACCATATCACATTGACACCACCAGGGTGTGATGGTTAATAGGCTCTAATGAAAGCCAATTAGCACGAGTAGTTGCAGTCTGCAACTTGCAGATCATTCACATCATGATGCGAGGCGGTAAGATCGGCTGTTTTGAGTCAGAGGCTTCGGTGAAGGGGACAAAAATATATGCCAATAGTTGATTTGGGTCGACATATCTTCCGGTGGTGGCGGTGGTGATTGGTGTACCATCCAATGATTCATGTTGCCCGGAAAAGTCTTATAGCATCCGAGCAACAACTGGAGAGCTTGGCCTTATTTGGATCGAGCGAGTTCGTGAATGCGATAGCGTGGTCTCGCAGCTCCCTTGCTCCAAACCTAGCATATGGTGGAGAAGTGAAGGACGCTATATTATAATTAGAAGGATAACCGCATGTTCAAGAGGTCGGTCGCAGGAAACTACTTGAGAGCGATGAGACGACATCAGAGTAGGTTGCGAGGGGAAGAGAAGAGGCTTACCGCACCGACGACCGGCATGTCTTTCGACCGCTTGTATGTTGAACGTAAAACATTTCACCTCTCGGTGGTACTGATCCTAAGGGTGGGACATGTTACTCACAAAAAGCCCAAGTGCTTTGTTTTGACCCAATAATATGTCGGAGGAAGCGTCCACGGGGCCCGGATCCAGCATCACCACCACCAGCACCACCACCAGAGTGATCCTCTTGTCGAGTGCTCGTCCTCGGCGTCTCTCCCGTGATCGTGACATTGGTTTCAATCCATGCTGAGACTATTTATAGACCAGTTCACTCGTATAAGAGGCTCCTGGTTAGGGTGATATCTACTCTAGGACTCCACGAGATGTTCTCCACAAGCATAAGCGCATTAGTTGCTGCTGCTCTCAGCCTTGGAGCGACCGCTCGATCCATCGAGAAGCGCTCCATCTCTTCTCCCATTCTCAATGATGCCAATTTCGCAGACCCTTCGCTCATCGAGGTCGACGGCACCTGGTATGCTTTCTCGACCACAAACAACGGCCTAAATGTCCCTTGGGCCTATTCTTCGGACTTTGTCAACTGGGAGATGGGGAGTGGTGATGCGCTTCCGACCGTTGGTCAATGGTATGTATACATTAGCACCTTCGCTTGGTTCACGATCGCTCATCCCCCGATGTAGGAGCACGGGCGCTGAGGTGTGGGCCCCTGACGTTATCCAGCTTGTAAGTTTGTTCAAACAATTCTAGAGTCTTGACTTGAATCCTTGACACCAATTCATTGACATCTTCCAGAGCAATGGTCAATTCATCCTGTACTATGCCGCCGAAAGCACCTCGCTTGCTGCTAACGGGAACATCGCTGTATGTCTACCAAACATTCTACGATTAAGTGAGGCCCTGCTCATGCCAATTACCCTCCCGAATAGCACTGCATCGGCGCCGCCGCATCGTCCACCCCGCAAGGGCCATACACCAACGTTGGCGATGCCATCCAATGCAACCTTGACCAAGGTGGTGCAATTGATCCTGCAGGATTCCAGGACTATGATGGAAGGCAATACATTGTGTACAAAATCGATGGGTCAGTCGATTTCTTCGCTTCGTCTTTGTGCTAACACTAAACGGTGCTCTCATGCTCGTCCTCAGTAACAATATGGGTAATGGGGTAAGATAGACCCTCGAATCAACGTCTATTACAATGCTCATTTACTAATATAAGCTTCCTACTTTATAGGGTAACTGTAACAATGGGGTAGCGCCAATCCAGTCAACTCCGATTATGTTGCAGGAGGTCGACCCCTCGAACGGCTGGAGTCGTATCGGCGACGCCGTAGAGATCCTAGACCGCAGCGATGCCGATGGGCCACTTATCGAGGCGCCAAGCTTGACGAACGTAGCAGACTCCAGCGCTGTCGGCGGGTACCTCTACATCCTCTTCTTTAGCAGCAACTGTTATTCTGGAAGCCTCTACGACACAAGCTATGCGACGAGCGTGAACGGCATCTCTGGCCCATATACGAAAAGCAGCTCTCCGCTCCTCGTCACTGGTACCTACGGCCTTTACTCTCCAGGTTTGTATTCGCCTTCCTATCCTCATCTCCACTCTCGTCTGACTGGTTATATTCCCCTGATCCCAGGTGGTATGGATGTCGCCCCGAATGGAGGCCCTGTTATCTTCCATGCTGACGAGGATACTTCCGCTGATGTTCGCGTTGCTCGCACGGGTCAGATCACCATCGATGTTTCGGGAAGGACCGTCAGTATTTAGCTGCGCCACTTATTGGCGGTTGCAATCGTATGCTTCTTTAATACCCTCATATTAACGCCATCGAGATGCCATGAATAAGACTCAAATAAAATAATAGGTGCAGCCTGTTGCAGATCATGCGTGCCATGGTGCTGGACGGTAAGATCGGCTATTCTGAGTCAGAGGGCTCACTATAGAGAACAAAAATAGGCCTCAATTATCAATTGGGATCGGCAATAAATATATCTCGGTCTTGTAGCATCCTTTGATCCATATCATGTTGCCCGTAAAGAATTCTTACAACATCCGAGCACCGGGGTCTTCCACACATAGTATAAAATGTTAGATTGGGTATTGGAGTGCGAGTGAATTGAGTAGGTCAATAGGCCCTTGTCGGTATGTGTCGTTCAAGAGACCTCTGTCATCCAATATCGTGTCGAGTAGGACGAGAGACACTGGGGCTGAAGTGCTCCAGGTTGGCCATGATGGGGAGAGCTTGGCGCCGTTTGGATCAAGCGAATTGGTGAATGCAATCGCATAATCTCGTAGCTCTCCCGTTCCAAACCTAGCGAGTAGAGGAAAGATGAGGCCTGCCAAACTAGATGAATAACAGCGGGATAGTTACATATTCAAGAGATCCGTCGCGTGGAACTGCGGCAGCAAAACGAGATAATTATTCAAAATGGCTTGCGAGGGTGAGGAGGGAAAAAGCTTACTGCGCCGAGAATTGGTATGTCCTTTGACCGCTTGTATGCTAGATAAGGACGCGTATCAGTTTTCAACGTGTATCATTATAATGGAGGATGCTACACACAAAAAGACCAGGCGTTTTGTTTCGACGCTATATGTTGAAGGAACCATCGACGAGGTCCTTGGAAGACCTGAGGGTGACATATATAGTGAGCAAACCTCTCAGTAATCTCTAAGGTTGTCATTCGCCTCACCAAATCTCCCAGAACCGAGGCGCCACGTTTGTACTGAGGCGATATGTCGTTGGCGTACCCGGTGTCATAAGGTGAGCCTTGGGTGGGATCCTGAGGATATGCCTCCAATACAGCCGCCACTTGCTCTGGGGTCCCATCCGGGAGAAACCATTCGGTCATGTACGTCTCGAATTCTTCGTCCGTGGTGACGTTTGCCGCCGTAAGAACAAATAACCTAAGAGTAGGTGATTATGGACTTCATGCACTGATAACGACGGCATATAAGAGACTCACGTTCCCTCATCATCACAATCACCTGTGACCATGGGCACGTTAGCGACAGCCCCACTTTGGACAATCTCAAAAGGCGGTTCTGTCAAGAAAACCCCATCCACTCGAGGAAGCCAGGCTAGATCCAATGACTGATAGGAGAAGATGTTCGGGGTCTTGTTGATAGCGGCTTTGATCTGGTCGTAGGGTACGGTGCGAAGGCATGCCAAGGTATCGGAAGCTGATGAGCATCCGACCAAGGACACGACCTGATCGTAGTATATCTGCACATGAGTAATATCGCCTACAGGGATTGGACTACCTGATTCCTAAGATACGGTATTGCTTTCAGTACCCCAAGTACGTTGGGCCAGCAGGGTTGCCTACCATCCAAGCACCCCGGAACAAGCCTTCGTTATTTCCACCATTATTAAGCATTTGCAATGCGACAGAGATAGCACCCGCGCTCTCTCCTCCGCTATAGAAGACGCCAGTCAGCCTCTTTCCACTCATTTTCCCCGGTACTCACATAGTAACTTTTGTGGGATCACCTCCAAATGCGGAGATGTACTTTTGAACCCACCGCAAGGCTTGTCGTTCTATGGCAAAGTTTAATCATCCGGGACAAGAGCGCGGCCTGCAATTGTACCTACGATCTTGAAGACCTAAATTGCCGACACCAGCTGCTTTCTGTACGCAAAAGTCTGCTACTTAGCTATGCATATGGGCGGATGTAGTGGAATTATAGCTGCTTACAATTTCTTTCCCTCCCATGAATCCAGGACCATTCACTAGAAACGATCAGCCGAAAATGAAAGTTCTACTGGGACCAGAACTTACACCGATAATTCATTGAGACGAAGATAACCGGCTGTCCCATGGTTATACTGTGGTCCACCATTCCATCCCCGGGGTACGTACTCGTTGCTGACGGAGAAGGTAAAATCAGAATATTAATATAAGAGTGTCACTGATGGAAGGCTCTCACCTCCAAGCTCAAATCCGCCACCAAATATCCACTGTTGAATGATACAGAACTGAGCATCGCAAATCATCACACCAGATGAATGAGTTCATTCTTACAACAAACACAGGAAGCTTTGACGTAGATGTGGCTGTAGCTGGTTTCCACACGTTGATTGTCAGGCCTGATGACGTCAAGTTAGCGGGTGACAGCGACCATGTGGCACACACTCACAATCTTCAGAATCCGGGAAGATTGCCCCGTAGATAGTGTTCACAATTGCATTGATGGCGTCTGCGGGTAGGCCAGAAATGATCGGGAGAGTAACGGCTTGCTGAATGCATGCAGGTCCCATGGATGATGCAGCAAAGGTGGAGTTGTATGGATCATTGGCGACGGGAAGCTGGAAACGAAGGTCCCCCACGCTAAAAAGAAACGTGATCGACAAAGTATGAGTCGCTGGGAGCATGCTTTGTCGTGGAAAGGTCCTTACGGTGCTATCAAGAAGTCCAAGTTGATAGTTCGCGATTCGAGACGAACACAACGATGAGTTCGTCATCAGCATCGTCAAAACTTTCGTTAATGAAGTTCGGATGGACATACGTTTTGCGAATGGTATCCCAAGGAATGAAGCAACTGTGGGGTGGGTCAATGAGAGTTGCCCCATAAACGTACCATTGTCAAGCTTGACAGCTGGAGCCGAGTCCGCGGCGCGAAGAGCATTCGACCCCTTGGCTCCAAAGGGTCTAGTTGGGACGGCATTGACTCCCAGGCCCAGCTGGATAAATGCAGCAGTGAAAACGAAGTAGAACTTCATTATGTTCCTGGGTGGGCGGCTTTCACTCGCAACCGGGAGGCCCAAGAGGATCTCCTCGACAAATGTAGCAGCATTTATAGCCCCGTCCGGCGAAGCCGAACCTTATGGGCTGGGGAAGCGGATCTCACGAGGATGCAACGAAAGGATCCGAACGGTAAACCCACAGAAGAGATACCGAGAGTGGAGTGGTGGTGGAGCAGAGGAAGATCATACATTGGACGAGTTGATCATGGGGCCCCAGGTTAGTGGGGTATCGAAGAAAACGCTGAGAGGAAATCTTAATCTCAATAGAGTCGATCAATCGTCTTGGGATAAACAAACCCAAAACACCATTCATTCGAGGTGACATGGTGTAGTATGAGCCGGAGGCAGGTAAGGCGTTTGCCAAGAAAATAGCAAGAACTACAACGCTCCACAAATCGCTCATCTCCGGCTTCCACATGTAGGACGTGGTCAATGCTAATCCTTATAGATTGTAAAGTCATATCCAGTGCGGAGGCATTTGGGGACGCGCGAGAACACTGAAAGTGATGTTGATCAGGCGCAAATTCTTAAAGGTGCCGCTCATACCATACATATATGCCATAGCAAAGACGAGTGAAGTGACCGCAAAGCAGCCGAGACGTCCACAGCGGAAATCATGACGTCACCGGTTGGCATCTATTCACTAGTAGTTAAAGCCCATGCTGGTCAACACCGGCAAGTGGCACTGTTAGCAGACTATACGAGGACTGAAAGGAAACTTGAGGTTGCCCGCCGTGTCAAGCATGCCCCATCCATCGAGGTCTTCATCATCTGTATTCTCTCGAACGTTAACAATGACTGTAGCTGGGTCAATAGATGGTGACACTGACCCCATATTTGCCAAAACCACCCCACACCTCCATGACCAGCGAGCGCTTTCAGAGGCTCGCACAGCGTATTGAGGGTCTCGGCATATTCTGCCGAGGAGTTGGTGGATGCGACTGCGAGTTTCGAGTTCGCTTTCCACACATGGTTATTTGTCGGCCAGCCTATAGAGAGAAGGGTATTGGAATCAGACTTGAGGTTATGGGATGAAGGCATGAAGGAAAACATACCGGTTTGTGTGAATATTACCTTCTTGGACCCTTGAGTTCGTTCAACAAACCATTTCGTGACGTTCAATATTGAGGGGGCTGCTTGTGCGCCTGTTGTTGCCGTTTGATCGAAGAAAGGTAGCGCGTCTGAGATGGCAATGTTACGCGTGAGAAGGGATCAATCAAGGCTGGCCTCCAATACACGCGAGACCCACTAGCATGAACAGCATCAATCGAGTCTAGCACAACTTGTGCATTACCCTGCCGAGTATAACCGTACTGCATCTCGGATGTCGCAACCATGACTGGGTAGGCACTCGTCTGGTTCTTCACGTATAGCACTTGTGTGGCAAGTTCACTAGGATTCAGTGCGACTGAGAAGAGTGAAACCCAAACACAATAGATCAGCAATTCCTCATCTATTCACAGAAGGGTGCATCAGGCTAGAGAATGATGGCGCACAATCAAATAGCGGCTCGCTTCCTACGTCGATGGATCGAATGACGTAGGGCGCAAGCGGGTTCGTCTTCATAGTCATGATGATATCGTCCCTTCGCGCCTTCCATTGGTTCCCTCCAGTGAATCTAGAATGACAATTTGTGGTCACTGGTCAAGCTCAACGATAATATGAGGAAGGATTGAGTGAATGAGAATGCAGCATACCCGAACCAGATCAGTGAGTATACGCCAATTCCCGCTGTGTAAGCAGCCTTCACGACGTCGTCCATAAATCCAGGACTGTCGCACGCGGAGTAGAGGCGCACATATCGTGCACTGAATTGTGTTCGCATGCGGTTGAAGTCTGTTGTCATCTGCATCAGGCTTTTGCACGCTCCAACGCTTCATCCAAATATGAGTCAGAAAGAGATAGTATTTATGCACCTTGGACGTTACTCACTCGTACGAAAACCCGAAAAATCCTGGAAAGTGCAATGATGAGGATGTAACGAAGAAGCGACGACTTAGTCATCTATACACTGGTATGCGTACCTTGCTCGGCTTCTGAGTCACACCACCATTTGGAGACATCTGCGGTGGGCAGTGATTGGTTCGCAGGGAGATCAAAGCCTAATGCTGGGTAGCATGCCGACTCCCTGCCGATGTGTATCAGCCGGTCATTGCGCTGACTATAAGAAAGGAAGCACACACTGAAGTTTGGCTTGTTCTATTGAATAATCAAGGGGTCTACCATGGGAATGATGAGCTTGGATAGTTTCTGGTTGTGTTGGGAGGCCAACAGCCAGTGGAGGTCCCACCAAGAGAAGAATAGGCCATAGTAGCATCTCATGAGCGAATGCACGAGAGCGAAGTGCGGAGTATAGAATGGCACAGAATATAGAATAAAAGAGACAGCTCTCTTTGCGGCAGTGTCACTTGTGCCGCGCTCTCAAGTCGCTAGGCCCTTGTGAGGCCAGAATCTTAGTTCATCCCGCGAATTCCTAGCCACGAAGACAAGATTGATTCAAGGGTATGAGGAAGGTAGCGCTTTCTGTCGCGGGGACTGTTGCGACTAAAAGGGGTTGGCTCAAACGTTCGTTGTTTGTTTGTGTCGAGTTGTTCGCGGAGTTCGACCGGCGACCAGGCGGACCCGGCAGGACTTGGGGGCCGCTTTCGTGCTAATGTCTTTCACGAGACGGTTCTCAGGAGATCTTTACCACCACCTACTACCGCCATGACCATTTCTCAATCGACGTACGAGCCTACACATCCTGAGTTTGGGCGGGTTCAGTTTGTTGGAGGCGATTTCCGATCGTCATTCGTCTCTACCAGCGTATGTGGACTACCTATCTGGTCAAGAGATGCTTCACAGGACATGGCTTAAACCCCTCGTCTATCCTCCTAATGCGTTCAGAATTTCCGCAAAGGTGACAAGATCTGTGCTATCTGGGGTCCACATACGCACGATGCTGCTGGTAAAGCCTACAGCACACTTCAATACGCTGTGGACAAGCATTGCGAGCTCGAATCCGATCTGCTCTATTGTGTGTCCTTTGACGTCCATTTCTCCCTCATTGCTCACTCCTCGATTGTGCCACTCTAGTGAACCACTCTTGCTCCCCTAATATCGCGATGGTCATGAACACCCAGGATAAAGCGGAATGGCATATCCGCGCCATCAAGGACATAAATGCTGGGGATGAAATCACGTTCTTTTACCCTAGCACGGAATGGGAGATGGGACAGCCATTCGATTGCACGTGCGGAGCTGAGGTGAGTACTTTTTGCTGCACGCCCTTGGACAGTTTCTTGTTCGACACGCCGGGGCAATACATCTGAAGTATTGCAGAAAGATTCTCCATCGCTGACGTGATTTCTTGTAGGAATGCCTGAAGAGGATAGAAGGCGCGAAAGCCCTTGACCGGAATACGATTGAGTGCCGTGGCTATATCGCTCCACACATCATAAAGCTGATTGCGCGTCGCGAGATACAATCGCCCTCCGAGACTCAGGTTTGAGTTAGACGTATACTTGAGAGCATGTAGCCACGGCGACCCTATTCTCGTACACACATACAGCAATATACTCGCATCACTCGATTGGCTGGGTGTCCAATTACTGACATGCCATACGCCCACAGCAGCGTCCGTTTGCGCCCGACTTGAATTGCATTCAATTAAGGATGGGATATAGGAAAGCTAGCAAGGATCAGCGAGTTCCATTCCAGCAAGCTTTCGGTTCCCGGCCTTCCTTCAAATAAAGACGGCTGCCCCCCATACTCATGCTCGAATTGACTGGGTCATTTATGAGCTTTACCCCACATCTCGCAAGTGAATCAATGTCAAGCGTCCTTTGGATTTAAAGGTCGTACTGTTGGCCAATCCACAAGGTTAGCTCTCCGCGAACCCGTGGTTTCGTGCACCCTGTTGCGATCGCTGCCTACTCAGGCCCTTTGGTGTCCCTCGTTAGGGCGAGAAATATCTAAGGCGACCACCCCATTAAACCTGACAGTTTTGCGTCTTCTCCTTTCTCACCCAAAGTCTCTGGACTTGTGCCTGTTTTGAGCCATGGGCCTGCCATCCTGCCTTTCTTTTTTCTTTTCTCAAAACCCTGTGTCGTCACGAGTTGACCTCACGCCCATATCGCCGTATTTTCCACTCATTTAATATTACATCCGACGATGAAACGTCATACATACGACCTGGCGAGGCACAAGGCACGAACGCCTTCCGGTATCGCCTCACTGACAGCACCTCCCGATCGATCCACGGACCGACGGCGCCGCATGGGACGCTGTGCACACAAGACTCACTCTCGCGCACTGCCAGGAAATGCGTGTGATAACCCACCCTGGAACTTCCCTATCTATCGCGCGGTACATTTTCTCCCTCGCGTGTGAGGGTCGGCAGGGCCGGGTCGCCGTGCGTGCGACGTCGGCTAGCCAAACAGCGAGCTAGCGACCATGGGAATATCTACCAGAAAAAAACTTCCGCTAAAACAATTGTTGTGAACTTTTTTTTTGGTGACGCATCGAAGCGGAGGACGGTATGAAGGCCACCGGTTGCTGTTTGGTCCGCTCCCTCGTCCGCTGGTTCGATACGCTGAGAGCCATATTTAGCATAATTTGTTTGTGCGCTCGCAAGGATCAGAATGGGATGCAGTAAAGGCGGGTCATGACAAATAGGCTGTTCGCAGCAGCACTGGAGGCAACTCCGAAGCTTCACGGAGCGAGACGGGACGGAGCGGGCATAGCGTTGACAATGGACGCGGGACGGATGGACGGAGACAGGTACACGCAGCTAGATGCGACACGTGTCTGTCACTCAGGCTTTGAGCGATCGAAAAAACGAGGACCAATTCTGATGATGATCGAAGGAAGCTTTGGAAGTTTTGCAAGTCAGTGTTGCTTGCCGGTGCCGGGAACCTTTGTTGACGCTGCAGACTACCTATGGCCACTCACATATCACAGTGCCTGCATTCCATTTGCGTATGCAAGGCACAGTAGAAGCAAATATGAAGAGTCAAATAAAATTAATCCACTGCCGATCAGAAACCTTCAGTCATAGGGCAAAAGGGTCATACATAAGTTAAATGTCCAAGGTGTAGTCATCGCATCGCGACGTCAATACGGAGACTGGCTAGTACTAGAGTAGATAGTACGGACGAGAAAACGGGCAGGAGACGGTCGGAGTGGCGAGAGAGAAAGAAACAAGAATGATACAGCTATTCTAACAACGACAAGAAATGTTCAATTGAAAGGATAACAGCATCACCCATAAGGGAGGAGAGAGGAGGCGGGGAGTTCATCAACGGAGAGTTGCGGGCGGTGAAACAAAGAACGAGGAAAGATATAATGAAATGGGTACGGACACCCAGCAAACGAGGGCCAAAACAAAAACTCTAGGACATGAAGCGAGCGGCAGTGGGAGGACCAAAGAAAGCATCCCTAACTACGTCGTCAGACAGCGGGAGGTGATGCGGTCCGACGACGTGGGACGGGACTAATCTAGTCCATCCTGACGCAGCGCTTGCCGTCCCGTGAGACACGGAAGCCAGGCTCGCAGGTGAGGACTGATTGATGCGCAGCGCAGGAAGAAGCACGGAGTGGTGGGAAGTGATCGTTCCGAGATGGCGACGTGGAAGGGGATGCAGGGATGATCATCAGAAAGGCCATTCAATCGCGGATGAAAAGCTCAAAAAAAATGATGTACGTACCTTCGCAAGCACCGAGGTTGCAGGCGACGTTCCAAACGTTGGGGATGGCAGAGCAGTCCTGGCCGGCGTTGCCGCGGATGCCGCAGCCACCGCAGAAGTTGATGTCCTTGTCGGTGTCAACGCTGTGGGAACGTTTCGCGCCGGCACGAGGGAGATGAAACGATTTAGAGTTTTAATCGAGAGCCGAAAAAATGACGTTAATCAAATTGAACAGCCAGTTTCCCGGCACTTGCCGATGTTGGCAAATGCGCGGAAGGAAAGAAGGGGGAAAAGGAAAGGAACGTACCAGGCCCAAGTGGAGCTGCTGAGACCATCCGAGACATTGCAAATGGTTTGGCCGGTAGGGCAAGAGAGGGTCTTGGCGCGCCAGTTGCGGGACGCGAGCTTGGCGCTCTCGCCGCGCTTAGCGTGCCTCTTCTCCATGGCGTTTACGTCGTCACGGGCGCCGAGACCACGAGTGGGCTTGGGAGGGTTGGAGCCACCGCCCTTGCAGCACTGTTCGTCATCGAACCATGAGTGGCCGTTCTGGCAAGACTTGGTCTGGCTGGGCTGGTTGGGCTGGGTGGGAACGCAGCAGCTGAAACCACCGTGCCATTGCCAGCCACTGGGGCAGGACTTGCCGGAGCTAGCGAAATAAAATCGTCAGTCACTTGCATGTGGGCGGGAAAGTGAGCAAACATACGGGCAGCTCGAAGGGTTGCTCGAACCGCCGGTGCTGAGGCAGCAGTCACCAGTCAATTTGCTGTTGTCTGGGGGGAGAACGAGAATGAGATCAAGCAGTCGGGGGACGGGGACCAGCTGGTATTAGACCTACACCCGAACTGAGTCTTGGAGCAACTGGTGGCGGAGACGGCAGAGACGGCGGCAACAAGGGAGATAACGGCAGTGATGAACTTCATTGTTGATTGACGAGGGGATATATCAGATTAGTTATATGGGGGTTGAGAGAGTGGTTTAGAAAAGAGAATGTGGGATGGCAGCACTGAAGGCTTGCTCGTCGACTGAGGCGATTTGGACAGACGGGGTCTGGGTTCTAGGCAAAAAGAGGTGGAGGGGAAAGACTGGATGGCAACGGAGGTCTCTGTTTATACGTACTTGGTCTGTTCCCACGATTTTCGTCACTCCTAATTCAACGCCAATTGGACCCTATAATACAACGGCGTTGTGCGACGATACCCGATCGGGTCAATTTTGACCAAGATAAGCTCAACAATTTCTGGTGTGTCGATCGCGGGAGAAATGTGTCAGGCCAGCGCAGTTCAGAGAATGGAGGCGAAGGGGCCAAAACCCGTGGAAGAAAGACAATGTTGCCCTTGCTCAGGAGTGTCACGGACTCGGAGTGACACCCGGATTTTCATGCGCAGTTAAGGAACCAAGGCGGAGCGTGAACATGGCAGACAGAGCGTTACAATGGAAAAGGTATCTGGTAGTCATTAGGGTAAAACGTACGAGCGTGACAACGAAAGAAGCACCGGAGAGATCTAGTCGAAAATCAGGAAGGAAGATGGAAAGAGAAAAAAATAGGTAAACCGAAATTACGAGAAAGCCGATGTTGCTTGGTAGCGAATCGCCGGGCGGGGGCGATTGGCTTCCAAACCAACTTTTTCAACGCAGGGGAGAGGAAGGATGGATGGGATATAGATAGGTACCCTCGCATCATGATGAAGCCGCAGATATAGCACACTTCATCAACGATGGATCAAACCGCTCCTCTCCCCCTTCATGAACGAATATGAGGTATCTTGCAACAAAATTAAGCGTCGTGCCAATTATGAAGTAAGTGATGTATGAAACAAGGGATCATCGGTGATAGCACCGAGTTCCAGACCAAACGCGAGCGATAATACACACAGCTCCAACCTTACCCACCCCAACGACAATAACAACACACGTGGAGTTTGACACCCATACCTCTGGGCTCGAGTCAAACATCCCACAGTAACGCACATCCATTCGCACCGATGCTGTTGAACATCGATTCTTTTTACAACCGCTCATCCACCACTTTGATCCCTAGCATACCCAGTGCAATGATCAATTCCTTCCGCGCCGTGTCCAGATCATCAAAGTCGAGTGCAGAGATAGCATAGCGCGCGTGTTTCTTCGCTTTGTTCGTCTCTTCTGGCTCGAGGGTCTCAGGCAGCGGTGGCTTGGGTGGAGGAGGTGGTGGGGGCGGAAGGAGTGGTAGGGAAGGAAGAGACGGAGGAGGTCCCGTCGAAGGAGGGAATGAGGGAGGTGGTGGCAGTGAGAATCCGTTGTTAGGGCGGGAGGAGGGTGTCGATGGGAGGTTGAACGGTAATGATGGTGGAGGGGCAGAGGGCAAGATGGGAAAGGCTGGTGCTGCCGGGCCTGTAGAGGGCGGTAGCCCAGGTATCATGCCAGGCCCTGACCCCGAACCACCACTCCCTGACGAGCCTGTTTTGTGATGTCCTGAGGAGGAGGCTGCAACGGTCGCAGAAATCGGCGGCACAACCGTCGCTCTGAGTCTTGGAGACAGTGATCCAGGACTGGATGTGCCGCCATTGCTGCCAGAAGCAACTTCTCCGAGGTGTGGAACGGGCAGGGAGCCATTTGCTCCGGCTGGCGTCAGTGGTGGCGAGCTGCGCCCAGCACTTGCCAAAGGACTTGAAGGTGACACTGAGAATTGTGGAACACGATACTCCTCAGCAGGAGCCGTATCCCTGGGGGTGCGTGGTGCTGATTGGTGAACTACCATGCCTGGTGCTGTCTGATCGTCCACACTGGCTGCTTCGTCTTCCTCATCGCTTGGAGGCAGGGGGACGCGCGAGCCAAGCGGGCTCGAATCTGGGCCACCACGTAGAGAATGGCCACTGATCGTGGACGTGCCCGTCCCTGTCCCGGCCGTGTTGAACGTCCGGATTGTCCCTGACGGACTAGGTGGTGGCGAGTCGCTGGCAATGCTCGATAATCCACCGATAACGCTCGGGGTGAAATGCACTTTCTTGGGGACGCTGAGACTGGACGTTCCAGACGCGGGAGTGCCAAACGAGTTCGAGCCCCGTTTGCCGGATGAGGGAAGCGGCGCAAGAATGTCGTCTGCCTCCTCTGGGTTATTCGAGTGCTCAGGGGCGCTGATCTCTGGCGGCAGGGTGCTGATGCTCAGATTGCTGCTCCCATTCGCATGCCCGTTCCCAATGAATGGCCCAACTCCCACACCACCAGTCTTGCCCACAGGCTTCACCGCGCTAGCATCCCCCACCACCTCACTCGCGTCGTCCTCGTCACCAGCATAATTCGGACTGGCCAGTACCGACAAGCTGCCACTCCGGCTCATGGGATCGCCGCGATTGGCCACAGTGCTACTCCAGCTCTCCTGCCGCGACGTAACTCCTGATCCCGACGCCACCGTCGAGCCCGAATCGCCACGTGTGATATTCGCAAGTGATGAAGGGTGGATCGGTGGGAGACGCCTCACTGGCGATCCTGAGCGCGCGGCGGACGGCATATCGGGATCTTCCAAGTCTTCTTCCATGGGTTCTTCAACGATGTACCCAGATTTTGCATCACCTGCGTTTCCAGATCCTGAAGCAGCACTGTACAGCTTGCTGAGGAAACCACCAATCCTGCCAGATGCAGGTGGCGTCGGCATCGTCTTCTTGTACCCATCTTCCGCACCGGGTGTGGCGATCGTGCTCCATGCGCCTGGGCTGGCGCCTGGTTTCAGTAACGAGCCTGGAGCTAGTCCAGTTTTGATGGAGATGGGAGTTTGTGGCGCGGTTTTGCTTGCGGAGGTGGTCGGCGGAGAGGATGAGGAGGGTGCGAGGTTGGAAGATGCAGGAGCAGGAGAGGGAGATGCGGAAGGTGAGGAGGAGGATGTAACAGCGGGTATCGGAGGAGGCGTCCCGGATCCCGCACCGCGGAACGAGAACGTGCCCGAACTGGGACTGCCTTCTTTGGAGCGAGGCTTGCTGCTCGTCAAAGGAGGGGACCTGCTCCGTGAAGCACCTCTTGTCATGGCAGCGCCAAGCGAGGCGGTGGCGCTAGTACCGGGCACGGGGGATCCGGAGGAGCGCTCAGGGGACAGTGCTTTTTTGCCCACTCGTCGTGGCGAGCCATGGGGGGTAGTATCGTCGGCTTTCCCATTGGCGCCAGCTTTTGATGCTGACTTCCCATTTCGGTTCCTGCTTCCACTGGCATCTGAGTCGGGCTCCACCTCATCAAGCGGCCGCTTCACTCCAATTGGGCTGCCCGGGGTGCGGGTGGGACTAGTGGAGATGCTTGGAGGGATGCTACCGAACATGGATTCGGCGGCGGGAGCTGATGGAGCGGGAGATTGGGCCCCAGAGGGGACAGAAGGAAACTCGCCAAAGGTCGGCCCATTGGAAGCTGGGCCAGGTGTTGGTTGGCGACCTTCTCGAATGGCTTTGGCGATGTCGGCAGCTTTCCACTTGGAGTAGCGGATTTTGGCTTCGTTCTGTGGAGTTGGTTCCGCACAAAGAAGGCCAAGTTGAAGACCATGTGATGAGGCAGAGGATATCAGATCATTATCAGATTATGCAAGGCTAAAGTCAGAACGTGGCGGACGAATCGAGTTGGCAATACGGAGAAACTCGACGCGTGGCGCAGAGTCGAACATAGATAAACTCACCTCGGTCTGATCAGGGACCTCGAAGACGCTGAGGAGCTCAAGGAAGTTGGCTGCGGCAAGGAATTTCTTTGCCGTAGATCTGTCCCATGATCGACCCAGGGCAATAGGGTTGATGATAGTTGCATACGAACAGGTTGTTGTTGGCGCGGACGCACATGCAAAGATAAAAGAAGCAAAATCAATTCAGCGATCGGCCGATTAGCGTCACCCAACAGCCGGACCCAGTTGGTCGTGGCAGCAGTGATTATCTAGTCAAGAAGGAAGATAAACGCACTTTGTTGCTCTGCTTTTGCGATCCTCGTTGTCTGCCATGTTGAACAGCTTCAGCGCGAAAGACTCAATATATGCGCTGCCTGCATCATCGCTCGCAACAGCATCACTGATTGACGCAAGCGTCGACTTGGTCTAGAGCATCATGAGAATAAGGAGAACAGAGATAACCACGTCAGTATATGCTCGACCAGCATACAGTCGCCATAGCCGCCAACAACACGCAAGCACGAGCTTGTGAAACACCAGACCAGGGTTGGGATCTGGCCACGAGGCATGTGAGAACGAACATACTTTTTCGAGTAGTTCGAGAACGGCGAACAAGAAAGGACGAGTTTCTTTCCCGCCTTTTGCAGCGACGCCTTGCTTCGCAGTAAAGTAGAGACCTAGAAAAGAACCGGAGTGTCCGCATTAGCCTGAGGCACCCAAGGTTGATCCGCGATCCAGGGTGTTGGATGACGTTGGCGGACAGATAACATACACCAATAGCACATAATCGGGTCTTTCTTTTTGAGCTCAATCGCACGCTGAATGTCTATGATACATGAAGTATGAGTATGGAGGAATTGTGGGACAAGTTGGGATGGAAAGGGGCGCACATGGTGAAAGGTGCTTCAACACAGGAGGTAATTCTGGAAGATTGACTTGGATATCGACATCGCTCATCGTTGTAGGAGTAGATGGAGCGTTCGCCATGGTTGGCGAGAAAAAAAGAAGAGATTGTGCGCAGAATGTGGTCGCAGTCCGAGGTGGATAAAGTGGAGAGTTGACTAGTATTTGTGTCAGTTGCGGACGATTTGTGAATCCGTTGAGCCTCAACTTGACTTGCAACAACAAACCGCCAAAACCCCGCAAGCAACAAAAGAACAAAAGCCGAAGCAAAAAAAAAACCAAGGCAACCAAGCCGCCAACAAAAAGCCCAAAAGCCCAAAGCCCAAAAAACAACGCCGGAGGCCGAACCGTCCAAACGAGAATCAACCGCAAAAACAACAACCCCCCTCGGCCAAAAGTCCCCCCAACAAGGAACCCCGGAACCCCCAACAAAGAAAAAAACCCCCCCGAACCCCCAAGCCGAAAAAACGCCCCCAAAAAAGAAAACAACCGCCCAAAGCAAGCAAACACCCTTTCCGCAAGGAAGGCAACCTTCAAACCACCAGAAAACAAGGAAAAAAAAGACATGACACGAAAACAGCTCCAAGCCAAGTCCACGGGATTTTACATGTGGACGTCAACCCATCAAGTTTGTTCTAAAAATCACTCGACAAGCATCGCATGGCCATTCAACATCTTGTTCATGATTAGGAAGTTGGGGATCACCCCAAGCCCGGTAGAGGATACACGCCTAGGCGAATACCCCCGAGGAACGGGCGCGTGTCGACCCTTGCCCTGCAGAAGTTTCAGCCTCCCTCCAATTCATCTTCTGCTAGTCACTTTATGAGACATGGCCCGACTCGAAGCTTGTTGAGAGGGGATCGCAATGAGTCGCGTCTACGTTTCAGTTGTGGGACAAAGACCTCAGGGCGTGAGTGATCAATGTCGTGCAACCTTTGTATTCATGTTCCAACGTCCAAAGAACTGACCGTTGATATCTTTGGACGCTGTACGTCCACAACGTAGCACCCAATTTCATCATACAATCTGGTCAACGCAACGCAGTAATTGCATCGAATGTTATTTGGGGTAGTCTAGACATTCTACCTGGCCCACCACAGCCGTTGAAACAGAAGAAACCATCTCGCCGCAGGAAAAAGAAATCAAGGGCTCGGACAAGGGTGCAGCCAGCAGCCGATGGCGCCAGTAAATCTGAGGACGAAAGCAAGCAGGAGGACCCACCGCCCCGTGCGTGGAAAGTACCAATGAACAAGGAAGTCAAGAAAACCGAGGGAACCAAGAAGGACTCGAAAACCAAGGAGGAACCGGGAGTCTCACCACCCGCTTGGGAAGTGGACACCTACGGCGTTGATCCCCGGAGCGAAAACCAAGTGGGTAGCATCCTCTACCGACAGCGCGTTTCCAGCTGGGACGATGAGGGTAATCTGCGAGAACCCGATGAGCTGTTTGGGCAAGACGGTGGATGGGGGACGCTGGCCTCACATGTGCTGGAAAATGCTCATTGTGTAGGTGGAGACCGTGACAGTCGATACTCACACTACTTGAGTGTATTGGATGCTTGCTTTGTGCCTGGTACTCAGCACTCGGAGTAAGGCGGATTCACTGCTTTCGAGATCGAGTCTCACCATTCCTCCTGTCAGAACTGGCCTGATGGAATTCATCACCGTTGGGGCCGACCGTACTGTCAGGCACTGGGTTCCTCCGTCGCCTGATGATATTGATTGGGATACTCCCAGTGGAAATAGATGGGACCTTCGACGGTCTGGGGCACCAAAAGCTCGCCGCATATGGGATTCGAGTACGTAATCCTCGTATTTACGCGTCGCTTCCTCAAAGCTATATTCTAATCTCAATGCTCTGATTTGTTGTACCCGCCTTGCTCGGATCTTACCAGCGATGTTCAATACACCACGCAGCTATAACAGACAGCCTCCTATCGAGGCTGCCCCTTCCCGCGTGCACTTCAACCCTGACCCCTCCTCCCAGCTATTCGCAGTGCCTTGCGGTGGCTCCGGCGCGATCCATATCCACTCGCTCGCATCTGACGAACGCCTCGACGTCGTCTATCCTTCTCCGGAAATATTCAGCAGGAGCAATAACGAGCTATTCGATGCATATGCTTGTTGGGGGATGAGGGCCAGTAAGGGATGGATGTTTGCAGGAACGGACCCTGCAGAGGAGGGTATGGGGAGTGTCGTGTGCTGGGATGTCGGTGCGAGGGCCGAAGGATCTGTTGGTATTGCTAGTGATGACGAGGAAGGCGGTGCAAGCCAGTGGGATGGGCGGGGCGTCCAGAAATTCAAGCTGGAAAACGGGGCAACCCAGTGCCTTGGAGTAGACTATTGGGGTGCGTACTTCGATAACTTCTGTTTCCACTTCTTGCATTGAACTTCCTTTCTCGCCATTTGCGTGTCGGACTAGGCGAACGTGTAGCGATTGTCTCGTACGATACCACCCCCTTCAGAGAAGCTGGCGACCCTGGGCTCTCTCTCCGAATATATGATATCCGGGCCCCTCGCTCCCTTCCCTCATCTCCAACCATCAGCCTTAATCTCGACACACTCCTCTCATCACCCTCACTTTTGAGCGAGGAGCGAGCCGGGGCATCCTCGGTCTTATTCTCCCCCTGCACGACATATATTGCTGTTGCGCGCGAGAATAACATCGCACAAGTGTTTGATGCGCGGTTTGTTGGGCTTGATGACGCCCAGCGAGTGCTGATGGAGTGTCGTCATGAGTCAGAACATGAGGGTCCTGAGATCACAGTGCAAGGCAAAGCCTATTCTAGGTATGGGATAGCAGCAATGGATTGGATGGACGCATCGCTAGGCCCACAGAGGGCTCCTGGCGTGCTTGTCACTGGCGGAGATGATGGTACGTTAGTTCCAATCTGCTGCGTTGCTCCTTTTGCCGTTGTGTTGCCGAATCATGATGCTCTCGACACCGCTTGTCTTCCATATGCTGTTCTGGTGGACTGACCTTTCCCGGCATGGTCAACCTCTGGTTGCACCGGTCATCGACGCCCCTGCTCTTACTCATGTACCTTATTATGTCTTCACCGATAGGTGCTGTCCGTTCGTGGGATCTCCGACGCTCACCGGACGACCCATCACAAGGTCGCAACTTGCTCTCGATGGACCCACAGCAGCGCCTCGTCGGTATCGCGGCTTTTAGCTTAGGGGATGTGTACGCTGGAGAGAGAGCTCTGATCGTGTAAGCTATGCTCACTTTACTGTTTGCTGGTTCACTGATATCTTGGTTTAGTGGTGATATGAATGGGACAATCCAGGAATATCTTGATTGTGGTGACGTCTAAATTATCTACATTTGTTCACTTCTTGGTTCCAGCGACACGACATATTTCTTGACATCTTGACTTCCATTCCCCATCCCTCGCAATCACCCATTATTTTGACAACTCTTGTGCTAGGTGGAGCCTAGCAGTAGTAGGATCTATAAATCTTGACTAATCACTCTACCTAGCAGGATAGACCACCATCAGTTGGCCTAGTAATCTATGCAAGGAATCTATACACTTCTATAACAACATTATGAAAATAGACTGCGCCTATAGCTAACTACTTGCTCAATTGTGAATGATTACAGAGGCACAACCAACACCCTGCTGACTCAATTGGCCAGACCTGAACAATGTCGTCCCGTTGTTTAGCTGGGTAAATACTCTCTGTGATTGTTTGAAATCTGTACCTCGGTTTATCTATCAACTGGGGATTTAGTCCCGCCATGAACAAACACAGGGTTGGTGATTTCACTGTAGGTTCCACACAGTTGAGTACTATTGGATATCTATGAAGCAAAGAAAAAAAGAACGAAAAGGAACGCAGTGGAAAGCGGATAGAAAGTGAGGGAGATGCATGCAGGATCCTGCCTGAGATGCCGATAACAAGGTATACTTTGGATAAACGAAAAGGAAGAGGTCATTAGGCAAGTGACAAAGAAATGGTAAAGAAAAGCTAAACTGCTACGAGAGATGGAAGAGAATAGATGGATAGGACTCTGTAGGTAGAGCAAGAAAACTGAGTCGAGCAGAGACTACTCCAGCGAAGTAAACGCGTGGTCGAACAAGCAAACGACCTGGAAAGGCTGGATTTCTCAATATTTCCCCACCGAAGTGATGATGATATCGCTGGCGATAAAAATGTGACAATCTCCCGCATGGCGCGCTAGCCGACCTTCGGATAGACAATGACATAGGTGCTCTTCTCACTCGGTCAAAGACGACGACAGCAGCCTCTGCTCTCATGACTGACTGCCCAGTTGCTTCAGTGCATCGTCGTGTGCCCGAATACCACGATTGCGCAGCTAATCAAGACTTCAACCAGAGTATTGAAGCAGCTTCGCGAATACGTCTAGAGCATGAGGGTAGTGACGGTGGTTATGTGAGACTCTGGCAGGCTGGGCGCGGCCGCAAGAGAGAAGACGATCGATGGAGGGAGGAGAAGAACCCAATACGTCAGCAGGAAACTCGTCCACGATCAAGACGGCTGAGCAAGCAGGTGTGTGGACTAGCTCCATATCCTCTTCTTAAGGCACCATCAGCATCAGCATCGATGTTGACATACCATTCAAGCTCATATGCATGGCATTAGAGTCCTGCTCTGATTAGAGTGAAGGCAGAGGTGGGGCGATGGGGCGAATGTGATGGTGGCAGCCACAAGCGTTCGGCCAAGGTCTCACTAACAGCGGAGGGTAGATAAGGGCTGGACTCGAGCTGGGTAGCATTTAAGGCTGTGGCTGCCAGTCTCGAGAGTTGCAACCACACTGGTGGCGCTTGGTAGTGCGTCGGATGTGGGCGGCAGGAGGTACTCGTTGGCAGTGATGAACCAAAGGCGTCAAAATCGAGGTGCTCGACGCCAGCCGGATTAGATGCATACATTATCAGAAGGCCTACAGGGAGATGGAAAGAATATAACCAAACGAGAATTAATAAGAAAGAGGGAATATGGAACGCAATGCGAGCGACGAGGACAGACGGATCAGAGAAGGCGGCGGGTAGGCGAGGCATTGGAGGTAAAGTTTGGCATGTGTGTATGAGATCCAGGACGGGCGATGTGGCAGTGACGATAAAGATTCATCTATCTGCCTGGTTGCGAGTAAGATCTCTCGGTTCAGAGCGAGCATGTGAATGGAGAACGGTTGTAGGCGCTGCTGGAAGGGTGCTCTAGGAAGGGGGATGAGCCAGGAATGGAAGGCTAGAAAGCGTAGCACGTGGTTCAGTTTATCCACCCTAAAGAGTCACAAAGAGAACGAGGCTCAGTGGCCCAAGGGCGTCGATGTAGAGTGGCCTGCGCAAGTGTGATGGTAAGAGGACTATGAATCGATGGATCCAAACAGGTGCAGTCCTCGTGAGAAGATCGCGGCTGCATGAAAGGTGACCTCACTGCGGCCAAGAAGCATTTCCTCGCCGAGTTTGAGATGATGCAGCTGGAGGCATAGGACGGATGGGAGAAGGAGGATGATTCCCACCATCCTTTATTTGGCGAGTTTGGGCAGCGCGCTCTCACTTGCTCACCAACCGCGCCCAAAACACGACTAATACTAAATACAATTATGGCTGTCTAGGTTGTGTATATTGATCGTAGCGTCCAGCGAGGCGCCTCTTTTAGAATCCGTTCTCTGCGCCAACCAGCGATCCAAACGACTCCGAATTTCTACTTGTAGCCTCTCGGGATGGACGACGCTGATAGAGACCAGCGCCAGCGACTTTCGTCTGATCAGCTCAGGGAGGGGACTTCAGTTCCCTCTCCAGCACCAGCCTCGTCGTCTCTGGAGCACGTTGAAGCGCTTGCCTTGACTGGCTCAAGCTCATTCTCTCCACCTGTACCACCTGTACCGAGTGATCTCACTCAACAAACGTTGAATGATTGGAATAGTGATAACTCGTCTGCGCGTCGTCGTGGGCGAACAACCTCCGTTAACTCCATTGAAGATGCTGACTCTTCCCGTCCTCGAAAGAGAGTTCACCTGGAAAATAGCCCCAAATTAGCCAACAGTGGACGAGAACCTCTCCACTTTCGTCCCCGGAATTCGTTCGCGGGGCAGAATACACACGTTTACCCTTCTAAACTCCCCGACCGGTCGCAAACTTATCTGCCCGATCATCAACCACAGGGT
>WIDE01000155.1:0-21035 GCA_015039315.1 Clavulina sp. PMI_390
GCTATGTGCCGACGCTTGGATGGCCTTGAAGAGATTTTCTACCTCGTCGCCTTTTCCTGGGGCGGCAGTAATCTACAGCACATTACCAAGGGCGAATGAGGATTCGATATATCCTGATAGCTGTCGAAAGAAGTTCCAGGAGGAATCCCACAGACTTACATGGGCAACGACGATGATCGGAGCTTGAATCGCGTCGGGGGATGTGGCCATCTGAGTGATAGCAATGAGAAAGCAATTTAGCGAGAGAGGTTTTGCTTGAAGACGAGGTCGCAAGCTGAAGAGATGCATTGGAACCAGCGTTTTTAGCTTGCTATATATGTGGCCAGTCGACAAACCTCAGGCCATCTTGTCATCATGATTATGATGCACTCAGCTTAATATGAATGGGAGTAGTGTAGAAACGTGAAGAAAATGACGTGATTGCGATAGGCAAAGACTGGCGGCGACATATTGCTCTTCGATCTAGCTTGACAAGACATTTCTCAGCGTGACGCAGAAATATGGGCGTCTGGTGCCCGAAGCCCGACAAGATCCACCAAGGACTTATCAACACATAGTCGGTCATTATCATCCTTGCTTGGCAACTTGCCAATCGTCAGATGGTGCGACAAATCTTATGTCTGGCGGTGTTTGTCAATTTTGTCAACGGCCTTACCAGACGGTTGAAGATTTGTCACTGCCATCTGGTCAGAATGAGCATGTGGAGAAGAAAGCTTTTGTTAGGAAAGCCAATGTATAAGCACTAGTGTGTAGCGCAGAGATCGGACGCATCATAATAGGAGCAATTTTTGCCAAGCGCGGCCTGCGACTCTCGTCGTACTCGTTGAATGTCGAATACGAACTCATAGCAGGGAAGTAGAGGCTCGTGCGTCGCCAGCAGAGCTTTGTCCGAGAAGGAAATAGTCAGCAATGGATTAAGCATGAAGTTCGTTAGGACCATTACTCATCTGGGCTTCGACTCTTGGCCTTCTGCTTTTTCTTTTTCTTCCTCTCTCCTTCCTCAGCCACGACACCATCACCACCCGGACCTTGCTTTGCAATAGCATCACTGTCCCGCTTGCGTTTCTTCTTTTCCTCGACCATGGGCGCCGCGTCTTCACCAGGTGCAACGAAGGCTTCTGCGCACTCTACTTTCCGTTGAGACGTGACCTCTGCTTGCTACATACAGCAAATCCACAGGGGAAATGTATCGGTAAGCGATTGAATTGAGAGTCTGGGGGATGCATAGGGACGAACCTTAGCTTCACGTTTTGCATCCCCGCGTGCCTGCTTCTCATGAGCCTTAAGGAAGTATTCTCTCGTCTTGAGTTGGATCTGGCCTTTCGCGGTAATTGCGCAAGTGGGAAGGGCGTATACACCTTCGTCTTCTGCCTCTCTCCACTACCTTCTGCACCTGCCCCAGACGGCCTGCGCCCGACGACGATGAAGCGGCCGCAGCCAAGTACGGCCTTAGCGTGTTCTGCAATGCGCTGCTGAACCTCTTCTCGCGTGGCGGCCGTATCTCGCTTCTTTGCAGTCTTTTGGGCACTGGGAAGATGATTCTTGCGGAATCGGGGGAGGAAGCGATCTCAGGATTCCCTGTATTCGCTATCGTATCTGTCATGATCGGTGCCCTGGCACGAGAGCGGCCCGTGACCGTGAGCACCCAATATTGAAAAAAGATCGATGCATTGAGGATCGCGAGGTAGGAGTACAGATGCCACAGTAATGCAAAGAGCGGACAAGAACACAGTCAGGGGAGCTGAAGAAATGCGGCTGGTATGCTGACTTCAGTCGCCGTCACAACATTCTTCGAACGTGACGGAGCTTGTCAGCGGCGCAAGCTCGTTTTCAATGTTACGCAAGCAAGACGGGACATAAAGGGCAATAGGCTCCAGGTCTTGGGCCACTCGATTGGAGAGGATGGCAATTAGTGATAACTCCAAGGGATTTATTATTTTGCTCTCTGGTTCAACCAAATCCCCAGTGATGATATGCAACTCCTGAAGTTCTGGGAATCGGTTCGTGCCTTGCAAGCCTAGAACATTGTCGAGTACCATAGGCAGTTGGTCATGGTCCTCAGTTATTCGAAGGCAAGTAACACGTGGGTAATGGTCCTAGTGGCGTTGTCAACTTGGACGGTCTGAAAATAACAATGGATAAACATACTTCGTCATCAAAATGCTCGTCAATAACCTCAGCATAATCTGCTAGTGATCTTGGATCCGGGCTGTTGTCTGGTAACTCCAGGATGGAGTCAAGATCGAGAATTTCACAATTCTCTGTGTTCATAAGATCCAAAAGTCGCACCACATCATCAACCGTTGAGTCAGAAATTGCGAGCGAATAGATAGGTGGTAGCTCGACAAGATCCCAAGGGTCCTCGGAATTGCTATTGTCGGAAATCTTGCCTCCTATCTCAAGCCCCTCGATATATTCGAAGGATTTGAAGAAATCTTCCAAGTCACGGGTAGTGGTATCGAGGCCCCAGACTCTTAGCTTCGGGCCGGTGATCTGAGCCATCCCGAGGATCGGGAAGGCACAACTACGAAGGTGTAGAGTTGGACAGCCTTGGAAATCCACACCTCGCATGTCCAGGCGTATGTCCAACGAATCTTTTTTGTTCCAAATGTCGCGGCCGGACACATGAATCGACTCCACGAAAAGTCTCCATAGCTTGCTGCCTCGGCCAACAGCGTTTCGCAATGTAGTCCCAGTCTCCCACGCATTATATTTGATAGTGAGTCTCTCAATAGAGCGACAACCAAGGCTCCACGTAACATCAGTGGAATTGTCATCGCCCGTGTACTGCTGGACTCTATGGGGAGGAGGGCGCAGGAACTGAAGGTGAATTGGAAGTTCACGAGAGAGTTTCAGCGATCTTCGGAGTATCGGTAGGGAGTCTGAGGTGTCGATTGTGGTCCAGAGACTTGGAAAAGCTGACACGTTTGACCTCCACTTTTGGCAAACATTGAATAGTATGAGAGCTACACGGCGAGTGCTCGAATCACATAAGAGGAAGATAAGTCGAAGTATATCCTCCGGGAGCTGCAGTGCAGGGCATAACGAGTTGGCGAGTTGAGCATGCTCCAGGCGAACCGAATCGTAAAGACGGCGTGTTTTTGCAAGAATCTCTTCAAGGGATTGCAGAACGCTCTCAGATTTACGAAGGTCCTGAGCGCTGGTTCTGGTTCTTTCGATTCGAGTGTGTGGAGAGAAGAAAGTTGAGTTTGCAGCTCGTAAATCAGGGTTCTCATTACGAGCAATGCAATCAGCTAGCGAATGCAGCTCCGATGCAAACAATTGGAGTCGCATGTCTATAAAGAAAAACAAGGGGATCAGTGGTTATAAATGAGATTCTATTCAGTGCTGGCTAGTCTTATGTTCTCACCTGAAAGTGGCAGGGGCAGAAGTCTTGGACGGTTGTGACAGTTTGTAGCTGCGTGTGCTGTACAACTGATATCCCTGAGAGGCGTGGGGAGGTAGAAGGGTGCTGGAGCATTCAGCCGCATCGACCGGCACCGACGGCAAGCACCAAGTAAGATTTACACCACTTTTTCTAGAAATGTCCACAATTTTCCATTGATATCGAGGTGCTTTCAAGTACTTCTCTTACATCAGACTAAAAAGCCTTTTTTTTTAAAAAAAAAATCCTGGATTTCCTTTTGATGCTACTACTGTACTAAATCGACCATAGGTTCCCGGGTGTTACATGTGACATGATTCTCACTGAAATTGTGGTAGTTCCTGGTTCCCGGGTGTGACAGAATTCGGCACCTATCCAGTATGAGGAACGGCCGCATTGCACTTATTTCCCTGTAGAGAGGTCTCGGAGTCCGCTGAAACACCCTCTCAGTACCATATTTGATTTCTGGGACTCATGCAACTCTGCTCTTGACGACATTGCCGGTCAATAGGCCCTCGATCTGTTCCATCGTCCATTTTGGCCCATGATGCTGTGCCGCGAATGTATGTGCAGGACCTTGAGAGTACCTTACTAATGGTGAACGGAGATGAAGAGCCCAACTGTATCAGTGATCTGATCTATGGCATCCGCCCTCTCACTTTTCCGGACGGTTCTTCCGCCAAAGCAAGTGAGAATTGTTCGGCAGAGGTAAGCGAGTGTGTCATAGGGTCGATCCAAAGGAGCAACATTGTTTTTGGCAGGATTAAATACAATGCAGTGGTCTCAATAACAAAACATGCTTCTATCTATCTCTTTTTGCGCTATCAGAGGAGAAATTTGTGGGAGACTATACTGTTTGAATTTTTGCGGAAATTTTCCCATTTTGGGCCATTTTTGGCGTTTTCGGCTGTTGCCGACGGCGGATTCGCTGTGACTGTTACGAAAATGATCCCAGGGAGTTCAGTTCATGGCGGACTGTGACCGTTATTTGAACCTATGGTCGATTTAGTACAGTAATACTTGCCCATACCCACTTCCCATTGTACATGCTTCAAATAAACCCGTATTGACCAGATCCCGAAATGCTCGGACTCAGGTACCGGAGATATGCAATATAGCTTTCGTTCGATTAGAGACGCAATTATATACAGTAAGAACAGGACCGGGAAGAAACGAGAAACCAGCGTGTAGCACAACTTGGTAATTGACTTTTTTTATCGTCAGGAAACCGAGCCAGTGATCCCTGGAGCAGAAATATGTAGGGGTGAAAGTGGTACCAAGTTATGCATGTTTCGCAATTCGGGGGTCCGGAGCAGGTTTCGAGGCTATCGTGGGCGAACAGGCAGGAAGCAACGAGATTGTGACGAACGGTGCTACAGCTGCCACCGTAGAGAGAGCGAAAAAATAGGTGCTATGAGTTAAGGGGGATTATCGGGGGTGCAGAAGAGCTTTTGAATATTCGGAGATGGCGAGGAGCATTGTTGGTGAGGTCCAGAGTTGGCGCCGGGATCAGAGATTTGGAGCATCGGGTATATTTCGTGAAAGGTGAGATTCGCCTCATGTCGATTCTGGAGTTGGACGAAGGTACTGGTGGCGAATGTTGTTCACCAGAGTGAAGGGGGTGTGGAGAAATGCCCGCGATACGCCGCTGTAGATACCTTTGGGCCCTCTGAGCCACAATGATCAACCGTCGCGTGTGCGAGGCTCCGCTGTGCCAGTATCATCTACCTGATGTTGTAAACTTCGATGCCCCGCGTCAGCGCAAGCGCATGGGCTGTTAGAGACTCCATAGCGCAGGTGAGAGAGGGAGGGCTGTGCCTAGCTGGTCGGAGAAGAGTTGAATGATTTGATTACGATCGGCAAAATCGAGGAAAGGCCGCGAGTGGCCGGCGCCAAAGTTTGGCGGTGGTAAACAGTGACGAGGTGCTACTGAGAGTGAGTGAGAGTGATGAAGGTAGTACTTACATCTACTGTAGAGCGTAAAGGGCGATTAGGAGGACGGAGGCAGGTTGCGCTGGTAGGGCAGCAGAAAGCATCATCACTCCGCGCAAAGCAAATTGGATGAAAGACCAAATCCATCGATTACTCGAGATAATGCAACAGAATACTCACGTCATTGGTAAGATGTTTCCTTCGCAGTAGTCAGCCCAATAGTTCGTGTACATGTACGTGCTGTTGGCGCCAGTCTATCTCGAATGGCTGTAAGATCGATTTGACACGGGTCCCGGTTTCTGGATCAACCTGAACAATGCTGTGGAGTGGCATTGCGACCAAAGAGTTTAGATGACGGTGATAGCGCACGGTATTCTGGTGTGTTCGTGATCAATTCGCTCACCCTTTGTCGTTATGAGGGAGGTGCTGGTGCGTCATTGATTCACTCGTTGATTTGGTGTTGATAACATGAACGATGAGCCGGTGCTGGTGACACTAGTGGGAAGCCGGCCGTATTCCGCGGCATGTAAAATCTAGCACAGACAGAGGCGGGGAACGATGATTGATTGTTGATGACTTGTCTTGGGTCGTAGTTGGTAGCACAGTGACACCGAGCCCCGATGCACTCTAGGAACAACAGAAGCAACTTGAAACAACACGCCTGATAATCCGCAACCTCGCCCACCACAGGACACAACGGTTACTATACCGTGGCATTTATTCCATACCTCATCCAACATCACTACAGTGCTTGCAATGGGATGGTCCCAAAATGAAATAAGATGGTGGAATAAGAAAGAGGTGCGTCTGAATCATTCCTCCTCTACGCCTCGATTCTTCGCCTTTTGCTTCTTCTTTTTCTTCCTCTCTCCCTCATCAGCTGCGACACCATCACCACCCACATCTTCATTCGCAGCAGCACCACTCTCCCGCTTGCGTTTCTTCTTCTTTTCCTCGACCGTGGGTGCCGCGTCTTCGCTAGGTGCGACGAAAGCTTCTGCGCGCTCAGCTTTCCGTTGAGACGTGACCTCCGCTTGCTGTATACGGCAAATTCACGAGGGGAAATAGGGAGGAAATGTATTAGTTCGCAAATGACTTGGGTTTTGGAGGTATGCATAGAGACGAACCTTGGCTTTACGCTTTGCATCCTCGCGCGCCTGCTTCTCATGAGCCTTGAGGAAGTATTCTCCAGTCTCGAGCTGGATGTCGACTTTTCGCGGCAACTGCGCAGGGGGGAAGGGCGTATACACCTTCTTTTTCTTCTTCTCCCTCTCTCCTCCACCTTCCGCACCTGCCCCAGAAGGCCCTGCGCCCGACGATGATGAACCAGCAACAGGCAAATACGGATTCGGGTGGGCCTCGGCGTGCTCTGCCACGCGTTGCTGGACCTCTTCCCGTGCAGCAGCTGCGTCTCGCTTCTTTGCGCTCTTTTGGGCGCTGGTGAGATGCTTCTTGCGGAATTGGGGGAGGAAGCGGTCCCAGGATTCTTCAGCGAGTTTAGGATCCTTGGCAAGCTCACGTCGGATCATCAGTTCCTGTGGATTGGGTTGGGATATTGGAGCCATGATGGGGATTGGAGTGAAATTGTCGGTAGGACAGGGGCAGGAAAGGAAATCCGAGGCAATGTCGTTGGTGAGGATCGAGGACCCAAGAGAGGGGCAAGAAGATCAGAAGGGGAGAGGGAATGGCATAAGGTGCACACTGACCTTGATACGATAGATCGGGTGGATGTTCTTCATGCAATCAAGGACAATCCTCCGTACTTCCTTCAGTGGCTTGTGCGGGCCCATCGCGCTAACCGTATTTCCTTGCACCAGCACGTAGCATCCGGTCAAGAGCTCGATAGCCTAGGAACGAAAAACATAATCGTCAGTGAGCTCGTTCTTCTCCGATGAGTGTTGCAATGTCGCCGAAAAGACGAAAGACATGGTAATGGGATCGACATACCTTGAGAGTACTCCCATCCGGGCCAATGATCCTCTGCCGCCGCTTCGCAAACCGCTCCTTATTCCCTACTAGGTTCCCAATCTTGATAATATCGCATGCGACTCCATCCTCGAGAATTTTGACAGCTTGCCCAACAGCAACACCCCGTGCAAGGAGTTTGATGAGGTCTCGGGCTTTCAGGACAATGTAGGGGTCAAAGGTTTTTCGTGTGGTGCGAACCGACATTGAACCATTGATCAAGTCGAGAGTACATGCTATTCCCTACACATAGGAAATGAGATAGCATAAGTGACCAAGCCATGTTGGATGAGCTGATGCGATGCACGCGAGCGATGTATAAGACTCACATGCGCATCCAACGCTCTTGTTACCGCGCTCCATACTTCTCTCAAGTATTTTTCGCGATACTTGGGAAATAGGGTTGCGAATGAGGATTCTTCTGTCAGTGGTCCAGCTTTGAGGTCATCCACCTTGAAAGGCTCGATCTTCCACTGCAAACGAAAGCGGCACATAGTTAGTTGAGTGCTGTTAACGGCCGTAGTGGATGCATACACTTCAAAAACGCCTTAATCAGTAACTTCAGCGGAAAAAGACAGCACTGTAAGGTGTTCACTCACTGGTCGATGTCATCTGTGTCCCATGCTGCCCAAACAGTCCCCAGGTCAACACATCACCCGAGAACATGATTCACGCAGCAAATAACTCACGTTTATCTTTCCGAAACCGCTTGTTCTTATTCACGATAGGAGCCTGCTCAGAGTCTGCACCACCGTTCGCATCTGCAGAAGTTTGCGCCATTCAGTTTTGGAGAGTTGCTCCTCGCTGTACACAAGTACAAACACAACCACTCACTCCCGTCGCCTTTGCTGTTCATCTCTCAAACCACCCCTTCACCCTTCTTGGCTCTCCATAATACACGATACCACCATGTCAAACGACGACCTGACAATTCTCAACTACGATGAGGTCGACGACACACCCACCGAAGCGCGCGTAACGGTCAATATCCCAGACAGCGCTCTTGCAACGAGTGGTGAAGGAACGAGCGAGGGAGGAGAGAAAGAGCATGAACGCGCGTCAAGAACGAAGGCTTATAAACCCGCCGTGCCTGTCGCAGGGCTCTTTGGACGGCTTGCAAAGGTGGGCTGCAAATCATTGGCATGAACAGGCGCGAGGCGTGATGTCGTCGTCGGACCGCCGCCCCCTCCCCAACTGCCTTTGTACGGGCCTCCATGTCGTCGGCAGGGAGGGATGGGGCAGCACGTCGATTGACGGATCTCTGCTTGCTTCATGCGTGAAGGAAACGCTGGAGGACTTATGCATGGTGGATCTGGATGCAGAGAAAACTCGACTCTCTTAGCACGACTACTACTGTTATGGTAGAGCCCGCAGAATACGCTATGGATGCAGGTAAGCACTTAATTACTTTAATTCCTTAATTCGTCGCTGTGCATAAAGGCATTACGAAGAGTTCCAATCAGGCTTGTTCATGACCACGTCCGTTCCTATAGAAAGCACATCCACACGACCAGAGGCATTGCTCCTCCAAGGCCAACCGATCGGAAAGCTCAGCACGGAGAAGATATTCGAATATTGTGCATACTACAGCTCGACCGAGATTAAGCAGCTAGAGTGGGGTGAGTCGTGCTCGATGACAACCTTCGAAATGTAATAAACTCATCTGGCCACTCGCGATGGTTCTTCCCGACAATCCTTCATGATGAATAGTTGACGACGAGAACTGTGTACTCGTCTACGAAGATTCGACTCTCGCTACAGCAGCGTATAATGCATTACGCAAGTCAAAGGACTCCGACTCAATCGACGAGCTCGAGCTCACCCCATGCCACCCAATCCGTACGCCATTTTTCCACCATTTTGATGACATGTGCTCTAATCATCATCTATCTGACACCCTTCGCCCTACTCAGCCATGTCTCTCTGGTCCGCTGCCGACCGGCTTGCCACATCCCTCGGCCTCGCTAGTGCAACCTCTACTGCAACCAAAACTGATTCGACCGAGTCCTCTGCAAATTCTGCGGCTCCAGGACTCAAAGGCCAGCTCTCCATCCGTCGCGCTCTGAAGACCGACATCAAGGTGCGCGGAGCACGGAATAAGAGCAAGTACTACGAAGCCCATGGTGGTCCACCACTATCAGGGCGCATTTCGCAGAAGCGTGGCCGGACAGACGATGAAGATGAGGATCAAGGAGATGATGGGAGGGGCAGGCGAAGGAGGACAGATAATGGTGGGTATTCGGAGCATGAAAGG
This sequence comes from Clavulina sp. PMI_390, assembly GCA_015039315.1. Taxonomy (NCBI): domain Eukaryota; kingdom Fungi; phylum Basidiomycota; class Agaricomycetes; order Cantharellales; family Hydnaceae; genus Clavulina; species Clavulina sp. PMI_390. The sequence goes on from WIDE01000155.1 coordinate 9,537, forward strand.
GAGAGAGCACGCGCAGAGCTCGATGCCCAGCTCGATCGTTTTGCATCAGGGGGAGAGCCGGAGCAGGCTGATGGCGGGCCGTCGCTTGTCAATCGCCTAGGTGCAGCCCCTCCGAACAGGGATGGGGAGCGTCATCAGCGGAGGATTGCACCACTTCCCACAAGGCGAGGGGCCAGGAGGGGAGATGATAGACACAAGGGGCGGAGAGAACCGAGGGTGACGGTGGATAAGGATACTCTTGACGCCGAATTGGATGCCTTCTTGAAAGGCGAATAAGTGATCTAGGATGACAACTTGTTTTCTACTATCCCATCCACACCAAACCCTCCCCCCCTCTCTCTGGCTCTCGCCTCACTGCCCATATCTACTGCTTTTCCCTCTTCTTTCCCTGCTATCTGTTGTAACCTGTGCATTGGTCTTACATGTCATGGTGCTGCTCGAATCAATCGATTGGTGTTGTATCATGTTTGGCCCGACACCCTCAAGCCGTCTTCCGGCCATTCCTTCGACTTATCTTGACGATCGATGCTCATAAAGACGTGCTACTTGATATCATTATGCTCATAAGAATTTAACAGACGCTGGATGAGGACTGAACGATTTTCGTTTTGATCCATTCTGGCAAGGTGCGGCTATTCTGAAGGTCTCAGAATCTGAGACTGCCGATGTGCGGTTGGTGCGGCACGTCTCACAACTTCCACCTCTGACACCTCCCGCCATCGTTCGATTCCTTTGCATTATTTGTGTATAAAGGCTGCGACATCTCGCTCTCTCAGAGACTCCCTCACTCTCTTGCGTCCATCTCAGGATACCTCGAAGTCTCTCTCTTGCCCAACCCCAACCACTACCAATGTCTCCCTCCACTACCTTCACCTCTATCTTCAAGCTTGGTCGCAACGTCTCTAAGGTTATCACCAAAGTCCCTCGCGCCTTCAAGAACGTCCGCACCAGCTCCAAGCAGCAGTCGAAGGCCGTCCTTCCTGCTATGTCTTCCATCTACGAGATCAGCCACCTTGTCGACCCCTTCCAGCCAATCCCTATCAAGAAGGAGGACGACAACGAAGAGCTCAACTCGCTTGCTTCAACGAGCCTTACTACTACCACTGTCGACTCTGAGCTCTCCACTTCCCTCACTGGTTCCGAGCTCGAGGACGAGTCTGACTCTGATTCCGACCGTACGATGTCTGATGACGACATTAAACTCGCTAACATCAAGATCTTCGGTACGGAGAACGGATCTGTGGCTCGCGTCGAGGCTGTCTCTGTCTCTGATGATGGCGAGGATGACGATACTATTGAGGAGGAGCGCGCCATGGTGAGTATTCGCTTCTCGTGATGTGCCGATTTCGCTTTAACTCATCATGCCTCTTTCATAACTTATTCAGGCCACCTCCTCAATTACCCCTGTTACCAAGACTTCATCCCTGCTGTCGGTTACTCTCGAGCCTATTGAAGAGGAAGACGAGGACGCTGCTGACGACGAAGCTCTCACTGTCGACGACGATGCTACTGCTGATAATGACGGCTGGGGGTGCGATGGCTCGATCCAGAGGGCCAGGGCGATGTACCAAGACCTCCAGACTATCCGCGCTTCCCTCTCCCGCAGCTCTGACGACCACAAAACTCTCTCGTTCGACTTCACTTCCTCTGTCGACTCTACCCCTGTGCACCGCGATGTCGTAGCGGAACGCGAAGAAGCTCGCTCTCGCGCGTCTGCTCTGTCACTTGCACGCCTTCAAGAGGACTCGCCAATCTGTTTCATGGATGGCATTCCGATGCATACGCGCCCTGCTGTTCTTTCGTTGTTGGGTCGTTCGTCACCACTTCGCAACTGCTATATCGAGGACGCTGATGAAGATGACGAGGCTGTGGATGAGGAAGAGGAGGAAGAAGTTGAGGAGGAGCCAAAGTCGGTGTCCCCAGCGAGCTGGGCTGATATGGAGGATGAGGAGGAGCTGGAGCCGTTGGAGGATCTTGTGGCGTGGAATGCGACCTCTCGCTAGAGTCTCTTGTCTTTATTTCTTTATCTCATCTATTCGCTGTTTTGGGTCTCGGACAAACTGGTGGGCGACGAGATATTTTATTCGGACCTTTTCTTTCTTCCCGTTCCACACTATATCTATTACTACACCTTATTAGCTCTTCAATCATTTTCTTGGCTCAGTTCTCGGAACTAGCTTTTGTCCGATCGCGAGGATGTGAAACCGAAAAACCTCTGTGCTGCCTCATAAGAACCAAGCGTAGACATAACTGCTCCGCTGGGTTCCCGACTCACTACTCACTATGGTTGATAACGTTGGAGTTATTATGATATGCTGGAGCCAAAATAACGGTCAGCCCCACTCGGGATGGCTACTCCAGGGCTCATCATAAGGCGTAACACGGAAGCGAGATAATGGGAGGCCTTTGGGAAGCTGAGAGCGGTCGCTCTTTTTCCCGAACTCTATGAGAACCCGTAGCCCCGCTACGTCGTCAGGAAGCTCGACAGAGAGGTATGATTGAAGCGGTTTGAGTTGGTTCCCAAGGACCCGAACGTCTTCCGCAGACACAAAAAATGCCTGATCCCTATCAAATGCATACTCTGCGCCTAAATGGAGAAGGCGAAGGTGAGGGAATGCGTTCGGGATAGTAGGGATATGCTCGAGGAGCACATTGGTACACGCACATTGAAGGATCTCAAGGCAGCTCTGGGCAGCAAAGAAATTGCGCCAATGCTCCCTAGGAATATGATGGTGGGTCCAAAATTCTATCCTTAACATCAAGAGAGACGAAGGAGGATCGAGGGAAAAGAGGCCTTGGGTAAGGGATTCCTGTAAGACTTCCTCATGTAAAATCCCATTTGAATCCAACGGTGCATGAGTAATAAGCTCCTCGAGGTGGGGAGCTTTCAGCCGGACAAGGCTTGAATAGTATGGCACGTCATCAATGGTTGCAATACGGAGCGATTCGAGTGTGATGGTTCGGGAGGTTACGCCGGATAAAGCGTGCGGGTCTTGGCGTGGACCAGGCACCCACGCAGAGTTACGCCGTAAGGAAAGGTTTGAAAGACTATCGAAGTATTCCAAGACACACCACGTCTCGCCAGGAACTCTATCAAACCCAATATTGAGAGAAGTGATTGCGCTGACATCGAATGTTCTCAATCCAAAAGGATCTGTATAGATTTCATACGCACGATAGGACGTATGGGCGTAAATGCTTAGCGATAGGTCTCGCAGTTGCGGAAATACGGCGTTAGAGGGGAAAAAAGCGGGAGGATGAATGACTCTTGGACTGTCTTCATCCTCCTCCCATGTGATAGCTAGGGAAGTCAGATTTGGGAATTGGTTCGGTAGGGGAAGCCAAGGGTGCCCAGCAGGTGTAGAATTATACCTGATGTGAATTTTTTTACAGCGAGGAAAGGACCGCGTCACAACATGTTCCGCAATGTCAGAGGTCTGAACATCTTCATGCTCATCCGGTACTCTCCCAAAGGGGAGAAAAATTGAGAGGGCAATATTGGCTGCCTTGGCTCTCTTCAGTCGCAAACGGATCATCGTGGCCACGGTCTTTGGATCGTGGTTGAAGCGGCCTAATACAGCGTGGATATGGGTCCAAATGGAAGCTCGATTTGCCAAAACCACAGACCACCAGCGACAGATGCCTAACAAGTGGACACGAGTTTGTTCGCGACTGGATGATATATAACTCCCATTAGAATAGCTCGAAAGCTTCTTGACACAACACCACTCAAATATATCTCCGAGGATCTCTTCAGGTATCTTATTGATGAGAGCTCGACTATTCGCGGCCCGAGTGAGAATGAGATCAACTTTCTTCGCCTCTTCATCAACTGCGGCAAGAGCGCGACACAAAGCGTCTCGTTCGGTAAGGAGAGCAGACTGTCGTAAGTTGACCGAGTCGATATACTTGATGGTACTACTATATTTGACGGGAGTCAGCCTAGGGCTAGGCGATCTCCCGAAAGTAAAAACCTTTGGCGACGTACTCATCTGAGGCATCGTAGTAGTCCCGGACATCAACAGCATTTTGAGATGTGTCAGGATCGCTTGTCAGTCTTCGCTTCTCAAGATAGCCGATCAAGGTTTGGAGTTCATCGTGTCCAAAGGATGCGGGCATTGGCACACTCAACCTGATGTTGTAGACAGAGGTACATGTAAGTACTGTCACGTGTCATAACATAATGATGGTCACCGCGTCCCAGCCTTCACGGGAGATTTGCTGATGACTCTCTTGGCCAACACGATACCTATCTCTCGGAATCAATGGCATATTCGACCGCCACTTCTTTTTTTTGCTGCAAGTTCTCCAAAGCTGGGTGGTAATGTTTAATTAGTATGGGTTCCCAGCTCCCTAGCCAACGTAAGGAACATTTGTATTTTAGGCAAAATTGTATTCTCTATATCTACCTCCAGGCAGGATGGATGCTCCAAGGTTCGTCAAATGGCGTAACACGGAAGCGGGATAGCGGGAGGCCCTGAGGGAGCAACAAAAGGTCACTCCTTTTGTTCAGCTCCACCAGAACTCGTAGGCCCGGCGTCTCTCCAGAGAGCTCGACAGAGATGTGTGGTCGAAGTGCTTCCAGTTGAATTGCTAGATATTGAATATCGATCGGAAACACATAACTTTTCGAATGCACATCAAACACCTCATCTGCACCTAATTGGAGGAGACGAAGGCGGGGGAGTGATCTTGGGATGAATTGTATCTGTTCCACAAGCACACGGCTACATGTGCACTGAAAGATTTCCAGACCTTTTTGAGCAGCGAAGAGATTGTGCCAATGTTCCTCGGGAATGTGATTTATATACCTAGATTCTATCCTCAAAGTCACAAGCAAGGAAGGAGGAGTGAGGGAAAAGAGGCCTTGGCTGAGGGATTCTCTTGAAACTTCCTCGTGCATCCTCCCCCTCGAATCCATCGGTCCCACAGTGACAAGCTCCTCAAGGTGAGGAGCTTTGAGCCGGAGAAGGCTGGAATAGTATGGCATATGATCAATGGATGCGATGCGGAGGGATACGAGTGAAATGGCTCGGGAAGTCGTCCCAGAGAAAGCATGCGCGTCTTGGTGTGAATGAGGCTGCCATGCCGTGTTACGGCACAGAGTAAGCTTCAAGAGGCCACTAAAGTATTCCAAGACACTCCACGTCCCATTAGGAACGCGGTCGAAGTCAATCTTGAGATAAGCGATAGTGCTGGCATTGGTTGCACTCAATCCAAATATATCGGCATAGAGAGCGGAAGCAGGATAGAACGTGTAGGTGTAGATGCTTAATGACAGCTCTTTCAGCCGGGAGTACATGGTATCACGGGATAGAAGAGAGAGAGGAGTAATTTCCATTCCATCGTCTTCGTCACGATACCACGTGATAGCTAGGGAGGCCAGATTCTGGAATTGATCAGGAGGAAGGGGGACCAAGGGATGGCTAGTAGGCGTGGAACCATAGCGGATGGCAAGGCTCTCACATCGGGGAAATGACTTCTCGACGAGAGAGTCCAGATCGTAGGGGGTCGTGGGGTCATCTCCAAGCTCGTCAGCTATATTGTGGACCAGAAAAACCGAGAGGGCAATGTTCGCCGCCTTTGTTCTTTCCAATCGCAGACGCGTCATCATGATGGTGTCTGGGCTAGGGCGAGAGAGGCCATAGGGGGCATAGATATGCTTCCAAATAGAAACACGGTTTGTTGCTACCACAAACCACCAGTGACAGATGCTTAGCAGCTTGACACGAATAATCTCACTATCAGATAATTGCCAATCATATTCAGAGTGAACGCTAACGTAGCACCACTCAAATATATCCCCAAGTACTTGCTCGGGGAGCTTATTGACGGGAGCTCGGCGATTTGCCACCCGAAGAAGAGCAGCGTCAACTCGGTTCGCCTCTGCCTCAACTGTGGCGAGCGCGCGACGTAGAGAGTCCAGCTCCGCGCGGAGGGCATCCTGCCGAGAGTTCAGTGAATCTATATACTTGAGGGTAGAGCTGGGTTAGAAAAAGCATCAGCGGAAGGTAAACTGATGCCCCCGCGATTGATGAAACTTGAGGGCGACATACTCGTCTGGAAACGCATAGATGGCGCTCATATTGACAGAATTCTGGGACGTTCTAGGATCACTTGTCGATTTCCTCCTCTCGAGATGGCCCATGAGGGTTTGGAGCTCATGGTGTCCAAAGGATGCAGAATTAGGCGTGCTCGAGTCGATCATCGCCGCTTCTGCTTGATCGCGTGCTTCATTTCCCACGATTGCGCTCTCGACATCAGAGTTGAAGGCTCACCGCTGGGCTCAGCGTCTAAGATCAATCGTACATATTTTCGTTACTGCAACACCTCAGATTTGGGTGTAACTTTCGACGTGTGGATCCCATGATCTAGGCTTCTATGTGACTCAACACTGCTATCTGATACTGCCACTACACAGCTCGTAATTTTCACGGCTAAGAACTCGTATAAAATCTTGGCATTTCGGTGTTCCACAAGCTCTCTCACTATCTTGCATCCGTTTCAGGATTTTTTTTGTCCCTCGGCTTCGTCCACACCTTTACCTCTTGAACCCTGATTATCTCAAGGGGCGTTTGCATATTCGTTTGGCAGGCTGAGATCCGGAAAGTTCCTGTAGATCAGCTCCAAACGGGATGGCTACGCCAAGGTTCGTCGCGACCCACTACACGGAAGCGGGATCGTGGAAGCGAGAAGTTCTCAGGAATCAGTGGCCACCTCGTTTCCCGCAGACGAAGCGAAATTCGTATTCCGGGCGCGTCCTCAGGGAGTTCAGTGGAGATATGTGGCGAAAGCGTTTTGAGTTGATTCAGTAGAAAGTGAATATCTTCTGTGGACACGATGCGGTCCAAGTCCCCATCAAAAGCGGTTTCTGCGATCAGGTCAAAGAGACGAAGGCGGGGGAATGATCCTTGGATGAACGGTATCATCTCCACAAGCCCCTTGCTACAAGGACATTTGATGATCTCCAACTGTACTTGGGTTGCAAAGAAATTGCGCCAATGTTCCTCGGGAATATGATGTCGAGGTTGAGGCTTTATCTCCAAAGTCACAAGAAGCGAATTAGGGTTGAAGGAAAAGAGCCCTTGGGCGAGAGACTCTCTAATAATCCTCCCATGTGTAATACCCTTTGTTCCCATTGGTGCACAGATAACCAGCTCTTCAAGGGCGGGGGCATTCAGCCGGACAAGGCTTGAAAAGTATGGTACATCGATAATGGTTGCAGTACGGAGGGAGCCAAGGGTGATGGCCTGGGACGGTGCTCCTGATGAAACGTGCGGATCTTGGTATGAATAAGGCTTCCATGCGGCATTGCGGCGAAGGTCAAGCTTGGAGAGACCATCAAAGCATTCCAAGACACTCCATGTTCCATCAGGAACGGCGTCGAAGTCAATATTGAGAGAAGTGATGGCACTGACATCAACTGTTCTCAGTCCGAAAGGATTGGCAAGAATGTCCCTGGAAGTGTAGGATGTGTGGGTGTATATGCTCAGAGACAGCTCTCGCAATTGAGGATAATCTGTATCAGAGGAGAAAAGCGCAGGGGGAAGAGTTCTGGCCGGCTCATACGGACCCCGAATCCAGTGAATAGATAGAGAAGTTAGATTTGGGGATTGGCTAGGAAGGGGGAACCAAGGGTGCCCAGCGGGCGTGGCCTGATACTTGATGCGTAGGTTTTCACATCGATCAAAGGACTGTGTGAAGAGATGTTCCAAGGCGTAAGAATCCTCCCGATTTTTGTACTCATTCGGTATATCACGGATTAAATCAATTGAGAGAGCGATGCTTGCCACCTTGGCTCTTTCCAATCGCGAGCGTGTCACCACGACAGCGTCCCGCTTAGGGTAATATAGTTTAGCATGAATACGTCTCCAGATAGAAGTACGTCCTGTTATCACCACGAACCACCAATGGCATATCCCTAGCAACTTGACGCGAGGGTATTCTGTGTTGGATAATGTAGGGTGTCGATCAGAGTTCTCGTTGAGACAACACCACTCAAAGATGTCTCCGAGGATCTCCTCAGGCAATTTATTAATAAGAGCCTGACTATTCGCCGCCCGAGCCGGAACGATATCAACCAGCTTCGCCTCTTCATCAACTGCGACAAGCACGCGACGTAGAAAGTCTCGTTCCGAGCGAAGAGCGTCTCGTCGCGAATCAAGCGAGGCAACATACTTGAGTGTAGACCTAAGTCGGAAGAGCCATCAGCACAAGATGACCCATCTTCCGCCAAGATTGATGAAGAAAACGTTGGCGACTTACTCATCTCGCGACCTATAGCTACCACTAATTTCCACGACATTTATGCACGTCTCCGAATCACTTGTCAATTTTCGCTTTTGAAGATAGCCAATGAGGGTTTGGAGCTCATCATGTCGAAGTGGTGGTAGCATTGTTGTGTGTGGTCTCATAAGACAAAAGCAAATGAGGACTGTCACAGTGTGTATTTGACAGTGTTTCAAATGCTTGGGTATTTCATACAGGGTTCAACGTGATAATAGGCTGGAGACAAAGGCGCGACTACTGATTGTCAACACGCAAGTACTTCTACGATGAAAGAAGGGGAAGTGGATGATGACATGGGTCGCATCATATCATGGAGAGCCTCTCAAGGATCATAATCCTCCTCAGCCGGAGGGAAATCTAAGAATCTGAGAGACTCTCCTCCACAGGCACGCCATTGTTCACCTACAAGTGACACCATAGTACTTTCATCAATATCTACCGTGAGGCTGAGCCTGCTTCCAGTCCCTTCAAGCTCACTTGTCTGGCAGCGTTTGTCCACGAGCCTTCCCAGGCATCGAGCGAGCTGTTCTCGAGAGCAGATGCCGGTCGAACGATATTTAGAGACAGGAAGGGTCAACTTCCGGATGTCTGGACATGCCCATCGTGATGTGTCCTCTTCCTCGCTGCCAGGGAACTCCCCACACAACCCAAGCAGTCCTTCAATATTCCTGTCACGCCATTCGATCCCCAAGTACTCTAATCTTGGTAACGCGTAGAGCAGGTCAAGTACGTCTTTTGCGAACAAGGCTCTGCGATTAAACGCTTGGTCACATATGTTCAAGTGGACCACTCTGGGGCAGGTCATGGCAAATGCGAAATGGGAGCGAAACATATCATTGGTCCACACTCCCTCTATGGAGAGCTGTCGGAGGTTAGGAGTTGTGAGATGGCCAAGAACGTCCGCCACCACATGATTGCCTCGCAATACCAGGCGATGGAGTGAGGTCAGGATGAGTGGGTTGTTGTCCTTGAACGGCGCGCTACGGAGACTCGAGCTCACATCCCACTCGAAGTGTCTGAGACGAGGCGTAAGTGTGAGTATAGTTAAGACGCCGTCAGGTTTAGTGTCCTGTGTGAGCACAAGGGACACAAGAGAGGAAACATCCAGAGATGACAATTTGACGAACAAAGCCCAGCCAAGTGTTGATAAACCGAGTTTCTGGAGGTGCTGAGGAGGATTATTGGCAAATGGTTTATAGGTCGGGGTAAATGATTCGCGAATACCTCGCGGAAGAAGTTGTGCATCGAGGGAACGGAGGTTTGATGTGTCAAATCGAATCGGAAACGGGAAGTCCTCATCGTGCATATAACCTTTTTGGATGAAGGAGAGGTGTCGAACTCGTCGGCCTGGATCGGGAGTTTGGTTGAGCCAAGAGGCTTCGAGCGCTTTGAAGACGCGGGTCTCTCGAACGGTAAGATACAAGGGACAACCACTGCCGGATCGCTCGAGCCAACATTCAACGCGCTCTCTCGAGTACTTCCATGGGAGAATCATGATACAGCTCCATATTCTTGGTGTGTTGATGGCGCACGCGCGCCACCTCGAGCACACCGCTAGAACCGGAGAACTCCATATCGATAGGCTATCGAGAGGCAGCATGGAGAGAAGAGTGATTTCTGAGAGAATCTCCTCCGGCAACAAGTATATGGAAGCACTGAGATGTAGGCTATGGGATACCATCGCAGTGATGGATCCCCCACGTAGCCCAAAAGTCCTATGAGGACGGTCAGAAACGTGGCCCTTCATGGCCCAGCGTCAGCCGGCGCTTGTTTGACGTACTCGGTATGTGTTTCCTGGCAAGGGTTAGTGTTCCTATCATCCATGGAAAGCATCGAAACGAGGAGAGATTGAATATTTCCTTCGCTATAGAGCTGTTATCAGTCGCCGTCTTCGAAGTCACAAGCAGCAGGGATCGTCCAACACGAACCAAACACGCGATACTGAACGCCACCAAATGTCACTCGGGGATGGAGATACCGGAGCACATTTTCGGCGGTTCATGCATCACTCGGCTTGAAGTGTAGAAAGTTAGAGGGTCGTTGGCCTCGGAAGCGTTGAATGTTGTAAGAGCGATTGCTTCCCTCCGTCAACCTCGCTTATCTCCGCCGTGGTGCCTCTCGCCATCACCATCGACTCCACGTGTGTCAAATATATGAATATATATTTGTTCTCGAGATTCATTGATTGTTTGTGCTTCATTGTCGGCGGGAGGCACCAATCGTGTTGCCTTATTTGGATCTGCCAGTGGTCCCTTCTACTTACCAACACCTTGGACCTCTAACCACTGTTACCCTGGCTGCATCAAACATAACTTTCATAACCCTGAGTGCAGAGCAGGCTAGATAATGAGCGAGTCGGCGCCCTGGGATCCCCCTGCAGGCAAGCATGATGTGCGCATAGGCGCGACAATGCTCCATCACCTGGGTCTCGGGCCACCGCCCTCAGAAGACTACTATGCGTTCAAATGTGAGTGGGCGGGCTAGCTCGAGGGAAAGAGCGCTTGCGCATAGGCCGTTGGGAACCTCGCTGATGACGAGTTCGCTTGCGTTCTGGACCACCCCTCTCTTCTCCAAACTGGCGCGTGCATGTGTGTATGGTGCTGGCGATGGGGCATGGCCATCTCTAGTCTCCTTTCGCCCCCAGTCATTCGATCCGAGTACTCCGAGCTCGCTCGTGCGCGAGGAAGAGAATGGCAAGTCCAAGCTTGTACTCACCCAACAGTCAGCAACCACTGTGAGTCGTCGTCCTGCTGCTGGCGCGACTTGTCTGCTAATCTATTTCATGTGTCTTATGAATTGGCTGTCTCATTTCGATAATGGCCTCAATCGCATGCAACATAACAGGACGATCATCTCGTCTTCGGTGTCACGCAGCAGAACAAGAAGCACCACTGCGTGCTGCTATTCGACGAACGGACCTCGGTACGCATTCCCGGATCCCTGATTCACCCATCCCATACACCCCACACATCGCTAACTCTGCCTGAACCATATATCCCCTTGGCTCATTAGGAATGGACTATGGAGCTCTTGCCTACGCAACTCGTCCTCACTTTCAACAAGGATAGGAGTAAGGCCGGTGCGAAACCACCAGGAACCATAGCCACTCCTCCACTCGACGCAAATGCCAAGGCATCCGCTACTTCCTCTCAGCTACCGCCATTACCATCTTCATCCTCCGCTACTAATACTGCTGCTACCGCTGCTGCT
>WIDE01000155.1:21707-34765 GCA_015039315.1 Clavulina sp. PMI_390
AGAATTCCAGACAGCGGGTACCACTGAGGCGGAGACGATGGCACCACAAGCACCGGTGATACCGCAGCCGAGAGCACCGATCATAGGACGCCAGAACATTATGCAGAAACCGATACAGCCTGTGATACAGCCGGTACCAGCGTTGCCTGCACAGGGCTCAGCAGGTCAGTCCACGTCCACATCATCCTTTCGTATTGCGTTCATTGGTGAATGTTATGTTAATGTTCATCACTTCACTATGCTGTTGTCATGATCCTTTTGCCCTGTTTGATTGTGTGTGCCTATAGCTGCTGGTCGTCCGATGAGCTTGAATGCGTATGGCGCAATCTTTGGAGGTGGTAATCGTAAGTGCCTCCCTCCTTCTCCTTCTGCATGCATAGGGTGAATCACAATAAGCTCACTCCATCTTGATATGATCTTTCTGGCAGGCCGTACAGGGGACACGGACGAAGAGGAGAGCTCTAGCGAGAGCGATTGATCGAGCTGATTGCTACCACCAAGTCCTTCACCTCGACGACGGTACATATCCTTGCACTAAGCCAACACTTATCGCTGCTTTCGGGGACTATGGCCATGAGCGCTCCATTCCTCACTGCTAGCGGGCATCTCGGCTGCCCTGCTATGTACTCCTCTTAATATGCATTATTCTGGCGTGAACTTCGCCTTTGTTTCCGCTTCCCAACATACGATGCTCTCACTCCCCACCTCATTATATTCCGTTCTGTTCTATTTCTCTGTCACATCTGACACCCTTCTATCTTGCTTCTAGCATGTTTCATCGCAGTGCATATCGTTCATCCACTATACCAGAAGTTCACTGTACAATAGATACCAAGTCGGTCTTAAACAATTCTTATCTTTCTTCGCTCAATCTCTCTCTTCGCGGCTCAAAACCAAAAGCCTAATTCCAAGGGCCCCAAAAAATTGCAAATGCCATTCCCACCTCGTACGTGGCTGGCGACTTGACGAATATGTACGATATGTATCACAAGTACGGATATAAAGTTAGAGAGTTGTCCATGTCCATTGCGACTGACTGGCTAGCAGTTCAGCTCAAGAAGAAAAATAGGGAAAATGGGGAATCAGAGCGACCATCATCTACAAAGATACAGTAGCAGCAGCAGCAGCAGCGAGTTTACAACCTCCGCATCCCTGCATTCCTCCGGCCGACGCTCCTCTTGGCAGAGGTGGGCGTAGCGGTGGGCGCAGCGACTGACGACCAGCCAATGACAACCACACCTCCACCGCCGATCGTGCCGGTGGCGAAGTTAGGGCCGGAAAGGACGTTGGCAGCGCCGGGAGTGGCAGTGGGCGTCGCAGCGGAAGTGGAAAGACCAGCGATGAACGACGAAGTGAGCGACGCGGGGATCGTGGACGAGACAGTGAAGGTCGACCCGCCGCTACCACCGGAAGTATCAGTGGAGGTGGTCGTAGGCGCGGAGGTGGTCGTGCTGCCATCAGAGGTGGTGGTGGTGGTGCCAGTGTTGGTGTTGCCACCGCCGCTGCTACCGGGGTTGGCAGCAACGAATTGCGGGTTGCCACCAATGGGGCCGGAGGTGATGAGGTCGGCGATCAAGCTGTCCTGGGTGTCGATAAACACACCCAAGGGACCCGCAATAACGTCAGCGCCGAACTGGACGGTGAGGTCGTTCAGCAGGGGCTGCTGGGTATGGGTCACGTAGACGTAGACGAGACCGTTGATGCCGGAGGGGACAACACAGTTATCGAGGGGCAGAGCAATCGAGTCAAATGCTCCGCCAACCATCATTTGGCAGGTAGTGTTCTACAGAAAGACGAGGGATGAGGGTTTGTTGGCTGCATCATAGATAAAGTTACACGTACGGCAGTGATCGTAGAGCTGTTCAACGCAGTTGAAGAGAAGTCGAGCTTGGTACCAACGCCAATAGGGCCAGTGTTGGTAACGCTGAGAGGGGCGTTCGCTGGAAAAGAAGATCAGGAATCAGCAAGTGCCGGTTGTTGAGGGCAAGGGTTCCCCGCAGCCAATAGACCACATACCTGGGATACCGACATCGCAGCCAGAAATAAACGGACCCGCAATAGCCAACACCTGCGATGGTGACAACGCAATATCGAAGCTGGTTGCAATGGGCGAACCACCTGCCAACAGGTTGTGGATGGTCTGGTGGCGGGACTCGATGGTTGCGATGGAGGCAGCGTCCGTCAACAGCTGAGCATCATCAATGAGAGTTGTAGCACCAAGATAGGCCGACACGCCAACGTTCTCGACTAGACGGGCGACATTGATGGTCGTCTTGACATCAGTGAGGGCAGAGGTGAAGTCAAAGTTGCAGCTGGAGATCGGGGTGGCTCCAACAGCAGTGAGGGCAGCCTAAAATAAGCCATCGGATCAAACAAAGGCTCATTAGAAAAAGTTGATTGATGTGATTTGTCAAATGATTCGCACCTCGAGCACGGTCGTGTGAGTGGCTTCATCGTTCTGAATACCCGTCAAAATATCAACCGCCAACTGAGGGTTGTTGAATCCAGCGCTGGAAAGATCGGAAGCAGTGAACTTCTTGAGCGCTTGACCGTAGAACTGGGTCTCGAGCTGCTCGAGGACGTGGGCGAACTCTGTTCAAAAGAGGGTCATCAGCATGAAAATGATGGCAACAATAGATAATGATGACTTTTTCACTCACGCAAAGCAGTGACCGTGTTGGAGCTGGCAGACTGGCGCCTGATGGGGGACTTGACATTAGCCCTAAGAGGAGCCGCCAGGGCCGCAAGAGACATGGAAAGGGTGGAAAGAATGAAGAAGGAGCGCATTTTGGATCCAAAAAACAAGATTCGTGCCGGCCGAGGTAGTGAAGGTAGAACGAAAGGTAGGGCCTGCCCTAAAATACAACTGCCAAGGGTCTCAGAAAGATGATCACTTAGAGTTCGCTTATTATCAGACACACCAAAAAGAAAGAGAAAAGGAGACAAGCAAGCCGGGGGCGGGGAACGAGGTGGGGGGGAGGGGGGGTGGAAGTAAGTTCAGCCAAGATCAGGCCCTCTTGAGGCCGGCGGATAACAATTCATTCCGTTGAAATGGTTACAACGGCTCGCTCAATCACGGAAACATCAGGCAACAGTTCCTCACGAGGGTTTAATACGACGGTCGCCGTAGCATCCAAATGGCTTCAGTTGGGTGGCATCAGATTTAGATTGCTCGTGTAAGCAAACTAATTCAATTGTGCCGCCGGACTACCATTTCGGGACGAAGATCCTCAACCTTGGAAACACCGAGCAATCGCATCGTGCGCACGACTTCATCTTTCATCACTATGGCGCATCAAATATCGACAGGTCAATCGGAGTGCCCAGGCGTGCCAAGATATCCCTTATCCCAGGACTCACCATCCACAGCCTTCACGATCCCATCCTCCCCATAGGACGAATTAGCGTAAAGGAAGGGTCTTCCAATTCCGACTCCCTTAGCACCGAGACAAAGTGCCTTTGCATAGATAATAGAAGGAACCCGTTGAGAATGGCGACTTTGCCAAGGAGATACATGAGTGCCGCCGGGCCACTCACCTTGACAACATCGGTTCCGCGTCGCACTCCGCCATCGACGAAGACATCCATTTTCTTCAAAAGATCAGGTCTTCGCTGTTGCAGCTCATAGAGAATATCAATGCCTGCCGGAGCGCTTTGTGGCGTTGGCAAGGAATTAACGTTAGCAACGGCCTGATCGGTACGATTTCGAAGCAGGCAGCTCAACTATGCAAGTTGTCTACCCTAAAATTATGATTTTCACATCAGTGAGGCTGCAGAGATAGCGCAGATAAGTGTCGTGTGCTCACACCATGGTTCGACAGAACAACTCCCGCGACCCCGTGTTCATAGGCAAGTTCCACATCCTCAACGCATTGTATACCTTTCAGAACAACGGGTAGCTTCGTCACACTCTGATCAAATTGTGTGAGCAGCGAATAAGGCCGGCGAGTGAATTAGAGCATACCTTGATCCAAGGGACCACATCCCATCCGAGATTTTGATCGTAGAAATCTCCCATTTGTCTAGCCACTCCCAGCTGGGAATCATCACCGTCCTGAAATACCAAGATAGCTTAGAGAGGGATCCTAATAATAGGCCGGTCGACTGACCGCAACCAGCGCCTTCGCTCGCATATCAGCTTCGCGCTTCCCCAGGTGGGTCGTATCTACGGTGAGAAAAACGGCCTTGTACCCGAGCTGTTCCGCTCGTTTGATGTCAGCTTCCGATTTCTTCCAATTGGGGTGGATGTAGATCTACCATCATCCAGAATAAAGGTTCAGTACACAAGCAGCAAAGTCTACAGAGAGAGGCTGTTCTCACCTGGTAGAATTGAGTTTGCCCTGGTTGTCGAGCCGCAGCGACATCTTCCTGGGAACGGGTGGCCATGCTTGAGAGCTGTAATAGCCTGTTTATGTCCACGTTTTACTTAGTGAAGCAGTCAGATGGCTCACAATCTGAATCAATCCTGCTCGCCCGGCACCCCTAGCAATAGAGACTTCGCCCTCAGGGTGACCCAGGCCTGCAGCGGCGCAAGGTGATGCAAAGAACGGTATTGGCGTAGTTATGCCTAAGAAACTTGCTGTAGGATCGGCCCCTGCCGTCTTCATCAGGCTATAAAGTGAACAGTCAAGTTAGTTAGGAACCAGAATGCACCGTATATGATAACCATACCAACGAGGGCGAAATTCATAGTTCTTGAGGGCCCGGAAGTTTGCCTCGTAACTGGAGCCTTCTTCCGCAGAACTCGAATAGTATCCCCATGCCGTATCTGTCAAGACCGAATGGGCAACTTCCTATGGGAGGGACGTGGAGGGTTATGATGAAGTGTCGCATGAGAGCCTTGGGTCACGTCGCGTACCGCAAAATCATCCAAGCTGATCATAGCTGCGAGCGGAGGCTTCCCGGCATGCGCTTTTCTTATCCTCTTCTCCTCTTCTGTCTCTTCCACAGCAGACTTGGGGAGCGACGATGGATCAATATCTCCTATATAAGAGCTTGATGGAAGTATACTGGAGAGGAATCGCTCTGGGTGAATTTTGGAGTATGCAGACCTAATCGCAATCAATGAGTAGTTGTCAATCACCAGGTGGAAAGGAGCATATACGTTGAATCTTTCCCAGAATGATTCAGGAGTATCACGCTTCCCCCTGGATGCTTCTTCAGAAACTCTGTCACACTGATTCAACCATTGAGCGGCGGCATATGCGGTCTTGGCTATGAAGGTGCTCACTCATAGACCTAAAGGTTATAGCAGTGAGATTTCGTAGGCGAGGGGCTACTTTTGCTCTAGAAACTGACCTTCCCGTTGACCAAAATCCAAGCACTCTCTGGGGTGTTATGAGCTGACAGGTCGTCATACGAGATTTGCCCTCTGTCAGTTGTTTGGGGAGCATTGGCCGATTTATCAAGATGGACGGTTTCCGAGTTGTACAAACTCGATAAAGAAACAATCGCCAGTGAGATGATCCCTATTCCACCAAGAGCTCGAAGCAGTCCGGAGCCGGAGCCAGTGTGAAGCCGGGCCAAGACGGAATGCGTTGGAGTCGAGCGAGAAGACGTCGAGAAGCAGGGTTTCCCAGAATGGAAGGCATGTGCATTTGATTTCAGTCTCAGGGCATGTCTGTTGGTGAGACGCGTTCCTCTCCACACAAAGGCGGAGGGATTGGCTAGCTTCTTGAGTGATGTTTGCATGCCAAACACGTCACATCTCGGAACCTATAAGAGGGTTCATTGTCTGGGCGCCGACGACCCCGCACTAAGAGGAGCTGGAAAGCTCCTGGTGCCGTATAATCATCAGTCAAAGTGGGGATCGAAGAACAGGCGCAGTCAATTTGTTTTGCGGGCGAGGCTCAATTGTACAAGAGTTTCTTCGGTCGAGGACGAAATTTTAGCGACCCAACCATCGCACGCAACAAAAACTTTTATACATTAGCTATCTAGCATAGTCCATTGATCGTCCAGATTACCCGCAGCCAGTAGGTCTAGTAATTTTAGTAGGAAAACAATCTCCCGTCAAGCAGTAGGGAGCAGCTAAGCCCCATGGGACATTACGCCAAGCCTCTATGCTGTGTTAAGATTCTCCCGACTGGGAGCATATCCTCCTTTGAGCGCCTCCGTCCCGTACCCGCCCTTGGCGATCCGGTCAGGGTCAATGTAGTTGCCAGGCCACACGATGACGTATACTCCAATAGCAATGAAGCAAGGGAGGGAGTCAAAGATATAGAAGGCGGCCTGACTTGTGGCCAGTGAACCGCGGTAGCCTTGGAGACCTGAGGCGGTTCGGTAGATGCTTCGAATCTAAGGCATGATAAGGAGGGAGGGAGATTTTGATCGTCAGTGGTGAGGTAAAAGTGAAAGGAATAAGAAATAGATAACGTACAAGAATGCATGCACAGCTAAGGAGTTGGGCGTAGGCGACACTCTTCCAGTCCTCCCTCCAGCCGGCACCCTCGGAGATATTCCAAACGTGAGGTGCCTTTTTGTGTACTCGAGAGAGCCAAAAGGCGAGGACAAGGCAGAACAGGGCAAAGGACGCAAACTGCAGGATAATCCCAATCTTGAACAACTATTCATACAAGGCAGAACGTAAAAAGGAATTAATTCATTTGTCGCAGCATGCATCAGGGAAAGGGTAGTGGCAACGTACGTTCGCCCCGAGCTTTTGAGTGCTAGCGTTCTTGCTAATCGACATGCTTCCACCTCCGGCTTGAATCAGGAATGTTGCAACGTCGCTACCGACGAAGAGCTTCGCCAGAAGGCTCGCCTTCACTATCAGAAATTCATCGGTACCGGTGAGCAGGGCCTGGCGGCCAAGAAGGGAGTATTCTGTGGCGATGAAAGCACAGGGAGAAAGCAGGATAAGTCTGGAATATGACAGATAAGAAGTTAGACGGACAATGGATAGTGAATCAGTGTGGAGAACACGTACAGATCTTCGAGAATGTATATCCCTTCACTGTTTGGATTACTCCGCAGTGGGAACCTCATCACGAAGCCAGCGGTGATAGCTGGTGGACAGGAGAGTCAGTCGATCAGTTCCATTATGAGAAAGTGGTTAACGACGCACTATAGGCTCCAATAACCATTGCAAGCATGTAGCGAGCCCTCCACCGCCCACGAATCAGGCCATAGGTGAGACCGGCTGCCGCAGCAGCAAAGCATATTATGCCGATAGCGGATAGTGGATTGGACGGTGTGTATCCTAGGAAAGGTTTGCTCGTCGTTGCTGAAGAAGCCGAGGACGTGGTGGTGGTGTCCGCCCGGGCATAAAAGGATGACCGAGTCGGGGGAAAAGACAGATCCATCGAGACAGAAAAAGAAGGTCTAAAGGGAGAGTGTCGCAAGCAAGGGACCAAATGCAGCGAGAAAAGACTGGGTAGTTAACGTTTGCGACGCCAAGAAACTGACTCAGGACGGGGGTGGGGTTATTTTGAAAGTTGGCCAAGGGCTGTCATTTTGGTCGGGATTATGTACCTACGGCACGATATGTATTGGTTTCAAAGCCGCTGCGCCGTTGGGGACGTCAGCATTATTGGAAGGAAACAAGGGATGCAAGATTCTATGCACACATAATAGAGTGCAGATCTCGTTGCTCAGGCCAGCGGCTGCGTGGACGAAGTCGCAGTGCCCGCGGGCCCCGAGCCCATTCAAAAAATGAGCGAGGAGCCAATGTTTTGCCAGCTTGGCGAGGGTTACGGACCGGAACGATAAACCGGAAGGCCATCGGAGGTGATCCGGGTCAGGAGAGGGCCTCCGCGAAACGTAAACCCCGGGTTGCTACACAGCATTATTGACCCGTCGGTGGGTCGTATCAGTTCTCGGAGTGCCCGGAAGGCGTCCGCGGCGTGCGACGGACTAACGATAACGCTGATAGCGCAGTCAAATGGTTGAAAGGCAGCAACTACGGACTTCTATCCATATGGTGGCTAGGAGACACAGAAACATGACCACAGAAGGTCTCAACTCAGCCAAACTGAAAAACGTTGCTGTGACCGCTTGGCTGCTGCGTCACGGCGTGACTCTGCGCGCCTCAGCACCTTCGCCGCAGCTTCAACCATGAGCGAGACGGTGAACGATCAAACAGCGATTCTGGAACCCACATCCGATAAACCCTCTAATGGCATCTCAAACCCTCTCGAGCCATTCATTAACCACATCATGACTCCTGGCTCCACATACGTGTCACCCACATTCCTCCTTCTCGTCGACATCACTCTATCGTTCCTCTTATTCCTATTCATAAGTCTATTTGTCATGACCTGGAGCTTGCACTTCGTTGCGCTAGGCATCATTACGTGTGGTCTATGGGGTAGCGTCAAACTGTACGTACCATTGCATTCATTAATTCAGCGTGCTCCCAAGCAAAACACTGAACTACTTAAATTTACGCACTTTCTAATATCCAGATACGTCTTTGAACTTCGAAAAGAAGATGCAGCTCGTGTCCAAGCCCAGGAAACCGAAGTATCATCATCCACCGAACCCACAGCAGATTCTGCACCATACACTCCAAAAAATAAAGATGATTGATACCCAATACATAACATCCGCGGCCCCTTCATCGCATGGATCGCTTGCTTGCAGCGATCACGTATGAACAACAGTGTCGCGGTACCCTATAATCACTCAGGGGACCCGTGCAGCGTACATCATCGCATAATGGCGAATAAGTTACAAGATAATTCACTCTGAATGCTTCACTCTATCGCTTCTCGGTGCTCTCGGCCCATTGCTTGGCCTGCTGTGCGCTCTTCTGAACCAATAAGAACACTGAGGATGGCGTGACCAAACAAGATAAGTTGCCGCAGGACTCGTGGGACGAGTGCCATGTATGGGTTGACGTACATTCTCGTTCTGTGCTCTCTAAACCTTCTCGGAATTCATTCCCTGCTGCATCTCCGCCTGAGCCAGTCCCAAAGTTCTGAGCCTGATCAACGAGCTCAACCATTCGAGAGCGGAATGCCTAGCGACAAACCAACACCAGCGGAGTTGACTGGATGGACTCGAATTTCTTGAGAACAGCTGTTGGGCCACCCACCTTTTGTAGTACTTCTGCGAGCTCATGGCTGAATGGCTCGTCGGGCCTGTAACGACGGCAAGCGTATTCAGTGTCATGTAGATACACAGCGTGGAAGGAAAAACATACGATATGATAGACCACAGATCACTGCACTGGGAACCAAAGTTGTACCATGAGCCTCCCGTGCCGACAAGTTGTGAGAGTTTGACGCTCTTCGGCTCTGCATTGAGAGCCTTCTGAACGCGTAGACGGAAGGGTTGAGGTACCCAAGGATCAGCATGACCGCTAGAT
Organism: Clavulina sp. PMI_390; assembly: GCA_015039315.1. Lineage (NCBI taxonomy): Eukaryota > Fungi > Basidiomycota > Agaricomycetes > Cantharellales > Hydnaceae > Clavulina > Clavulina sp. PMI_390. Next base: position 31,018 of record WIDE01000155.1, read on the forward strand.
ATCCCACAGAAGTATACAAGAGAATCATAGCGAGGTGTCAGAAGGTATGGCTTATAGTCTATGCAAGCAAGGGCATGTCGTACTTGATGATCAGCGGCCCAGCGAGCCAAAAGGGAAGTTGCATCTTCGTCTGGGCAGCAATCTATAAACAGTTTTATAGCATTTCAGCTTCCTTGTCTAGCTTTATTGAATAGAATGCCGATAGTTTCTCACATTCGGCTCGTCGCCGCCATCTAAATGGCCAAGGTTGGGGACATCAGTGAGGAAGGTGCAGTCGATTTTCTAGCGCGATCAGACGCGTCAAACACGTGTTTCAGCGAGGATTTACATTGTATAGTACCTGAGACTGCGCGTAGATGCCTTCGATTGACCAGTAATCGTTGTCCATGCCGTGTGTGCTGGAAGTGTTCGGTGGTGCAAAATTCGGGACCGAAGCCCTCACGTGCGACCGCCAATGTCGGACGATCTCCAGCTCTCACTAGAAGTCATTGAGCGACGAGCGGCAAACTGGAAAAATCCTGCCGTCTCAGCCCCTCCGGAGCTCCTTGGCGAGATATTCCTTGAATGTATTGACAGAGGAGCAGTTAATCCTCATCATCCCTTCTCATCAGTTGCGGTCATACGAAGATGTCGTGATTCCCTGGCGGGTGTCTGTCATCGCTGGTTTCAGGTTGTCCAGGCACAAAAATCCCTCTGGGCAGTGACTAGCCTCTCCTATTATATCACTAATACCACAAATGATGAGGGGATCACCTCAAACACAATTCTCCCCCAAACTGACAACTCATTCCCTCATGAGCTCGAACGTTCTGGCAGCATCCCACTTTCTCTTGTAATTGAAATTGACATCTACATGCCGCATCAAACATCCCTCCAATCTCAGATGCTCGCGCTGGAGCGTGAACTTCAAAACAAGCTTTCTCCCGTGTTCCCTCGATGCCGGGAGATTTTTTTCCAGACTCCCGGTGAAGCGATCGCTATTGTTCTGAACGCTTCTCTGAAGCACCTAACAACCGTCCAGGCGATTTACCTTCGCGTCTGGGAACAGCAGTCCCAGGAGAACGATGTCGTCCAGGTGCTAGACCTCTCCCATGCCACGATTAATTTCGTTCAAGATCTTTTCATTGAATTCCCAAACCAATATGTACGCCCTCCACTCTTAACAGGGAACCTCAAGGTAGGGGAACTTGACAAATTAAAAAACCTCACAATTCTCGGATGCGTGGACCCCGCAGCTGCGTACGGCATTATCTCGCGAGCGCTCTCCCTTCGCTCCTTAGTGTGGAGAGGGGAAGCTACCCTCCAAAAATTTGTGATCCCTCCACGGCAAATGTCAATGCCGTACCTTCGGCATCTAGTCGTTGATGAGATAGGACCAGTATCACTCTTGTCCTATCTAGACGCGCCCAATGTTCTGTATCTCACCCTCGTGGCGAGCCTCTTTCGTGTCGTCGAGCAATTCCTTTTCCCCAAACTATCCCAATTTCCACACCTTCGTTGCTTGAGTCTGGAATCGGCAAGGTACTCCTCGTCACTTTTCTTAATACAACTCATCCCCGAACTCCAAGCTCTCGAGGTTCTGAACCTAGAGGGCATCCTGGAGTTGGAACTTTCAGTAGCTTGTACCCGGGCCCCCAGGCTTTGGTTCATATCAGCCCAATGGACGCCCTCCACGGCCGACCAATGGGCAGGGGCCCAAATGCTGCTGGAGTGCTGGAATAGCCGAAAACACTTGAAAGAGCACCCCTCCTCTCCCTTGCCTTTCGGCTTCTGCCTTAAACATCGCCGAAAACCTTCAAATGCGGAGATGGAGATGTTTACCGCTTCGTTTACCATGAAGTACCCCAGTATCAGGATTGGTCTTCGGCGATCATACCCCTTCGCATCCTGGCAAGCTGAGGATTGGGATGCTTTTTTTGCACAAGCTGATATGAACCCCTCTAGTTTACCACCATTCTAGTTGTATGCAATGTACCACATCAGCAAACAGGAATTCCATCGTGGTCTACCGACCAGTCATCACAGTCGCTATAAGTCAAACACGCTCATCTGTACCTACATCTACACACCTTCGGCAGCATAGAACATAAGGGGACTCAATAAACCCGAAGATGATGAGTTGATAGTTCACATTGCGATACATACAAAGTATCTAACTGGTGGTAGGTGAGCGGGTGTCCGCGGGGCGTGCGTTGGGGCGCGTGGTTGGGCGGGGGTGTGGGTCTCGCGAATACCTGATGATACGAGGACATGCTTACAATCGGCCAGGAATCGTTCCCCATGTCTTGTTGTAGTGTGTGCTTGAAGCAGTTGTTGGTGGTACCAGGTTCGGGACCGAACCTGAGGCTTACCCGCGACCACCGATGTCGGGTGATCTCCAGGCCTTACTAGAAGTCAATGAGCGACGAGAGGCAAACTGGAAACTTCCTGCTGTTTCCCTACCCCCAGAGCTCCTCAGCAACATATTCCTTGAATGCATAGACAGAGCACCTATTGATCCTCAATATCCCCACTCATCAGTTGTGGCCCTGCGAAGAACCCGCACTTCCCTGGCAAGTGTTTGTCATCACTGGCGTCAAGTCACTCTGGAGACAAAATACCTTTGGGCAGTGACTAGCTTTCCCTACCATATTATTAATTCCACGAGCGATGAGGGCATCAACTCTCACACAATCCTCCCTGGAACTCATGATTCCTTCCATCATGAGCTTGAAATCTCCGGTAGTATTCCATTATCCCTTGTGCTGAAAATCGAGCTGCATCGGCCGCACCACCCATCCATCCCATCCCAGATGCTCGCACTAGAGCGCGATATCCACACCAAACTTTCTCCCATGTTTCCTCGATGCAAGGAAATTTTCGTTCAGGCCCCGAGTGAAGCGATCATCAGTGTTCTGAGCGCTTCTCAGCAACACCTAACGAACGTCAAGGCGATTTGCCTTCGCATCTGGGAACATAATTCCCAAGATGAAGGCATCGTCCAGATACTGGACCTATCTCATGCCAATATTAATTACATTCAAGATCTTTGCGTTGACTTCTTGAGTCAATATGCACCTCCTCCACTTCCAACAGCGAGGCTCAGGCTAGGTGATCTGAGCGAATTAAAAAATCTCACAATTCTCGGATGCGTGGACCCTTGGAGTGCATACGAGATTGTTTCGCGAGCGTTTTCCCTTCGCTCATTGATATGGAGAGGGAAAGCTGCCCTTCAAAGTTTTTCGATCCCCCCACGACAAATTTTAATACCGCACCTTCGGCATCTAGTCATCGACCAGATCGGACCAGTATCTTTGTTGTCACACCTCGATGCACCGAATGTTCTCTCTCTTACACTCGCGGCCAGCTGCTTGCGCCTTGAGGAATCACCTTACCCTAAATCATCCCAGTTTTCCCACCTCCGTTTTTTGGGCGTAGAGTCAATTGTACACACATCGCCACTTCTGTTGATACGGCTGATTCCCGAACTTCGAGCTCTCGAGGTTCTGAGCTTAGGAGGTATCCTTACGTTGGGGCTTTCCATAGCTTGCACACAGGCTCCCAAGCTTCGGCTCATATCGGCAACGTGGATCCCTGTGCCGAGCCAGTGGGGAGGGGCCGAAGTGCTACTGGAGTGCTGGACTAAACGAATACACTCCCAAAAGTCCCCCTTTCCATCATCCTCTTTCGGCTTCTGCTTTTTACATCATCAGTTTCTCCCAGACTCAGGGCAGGAGATGTTTACCGCTTCGTTTACCATGAAGTACCC